>CM023359.1:24570439-24693641 GCA_013282895.1 Eriosoma lanigerum
AAATCAATCGTCCAGAACTTAATTGTGGCATTTAGGATGAATTTAAAAGTTAGAATTGTAAAACTAATTAATTCAAGGGTTTGATATATAAACATTTATTTAGCATGCTATATACAAAATAAAATAAAATAGTACTTAATATCTACACAAAACATAAAGAAATTAAATTGTGTTAGTGTTAACAAACACTATGGTTACCATTAAGATTTTCAAAGGCGATCGCTAAGTTGTTGAGGTAAAAAAGTTTAATAAGTGTTTAAACTCTAAGTTGAATTAATACAACAATTTCTATGTGCCTATGATTGTTATATTTGCTATTAGACAGCCAGCATTACAGTAAAATATACAGGTATGGCATCCTCTGGAAAAATACTAATAATTACAATTTAAATAACAGAATCACTTATCATAAAATCTTAATGTATATCAAAATTATTATTTTATAAACATTTTTAAATTAACACATAATACCATATTTGTACACATATTAGCATATAATATATTTACATAAATACATAATACCATTTTAGTACACATATTAGCATATAACATAATGTATATATATATATTACTAAATTTATTGGAAAAAAATACACAATATACAAAAAATTTAATATTCCTAGATTATAACTATATATATATATATATATACCATATAAGAGTACACATACAAATTATAATAGATGGTTACTAAGTTCCTTATATTAAATATATAAAAGTTCAAGTATCTATTATTTAATAGATCAATTACTTGTTGAAGTCTTTAATTGTAAATGTATTCATACAAATTATCATTAAAGTCAATTAAAAATATATACCTAAATTATTAACAAATTAGTTACATAATAAATGTAACTTTATTGATTGATATCTATAGACTTGAATTGGGGGAGTATTCCTTCTTTTTAAAATTTGTTTAGCGTACCTCTTGGCCCATGGGTTAAGATGAATTTAATTATTGCTTAATAAGTCTTCTTTCTTTTATTTTTATAATTCAAGCATTGATTGGTATTTAATATATTAAATTTTGGTAAGACTAATAAATAAAAATAACAAAGATTCTATAAAGTTAATAGAAAATAATATAATGTAGGGCTTCAAAGATCCTTGATTTTACAGTAAAACTTTGATAACTATCACTCTGTTATCCGTCATCATCAGAAAAAAATAATTGTATATCTTATATATTGTAAGCATCACTTAAGTAGGTAGGTTTCTCCTTCAAACTATAATTATTTGAGTAATCTGGCGAAAAAGTTATATTGTATTAAGTTGGTATTTTTATTACATTGTAACTTCTTTGTTAAATGATATTTAACAAAATGGATAATATAAATGTACCTAACGCATTTTCATTGATGTTTTTCCCGAAACAATTTTTGAAATTTACTGCACAAGTTCATTGTATAATTAAATACTCAGTGATCTATTTTAATTCCAGACATTGACAGTTAATCAAAGTTTTAATGTATTCAACATGTTTTTATATGTTTCACCCAATGTCTTATTCTATAATTGTGTATCATCTTTTAATATTTATCCTGTTACTAGTACTATTATACATAAGGGCTCTAGCTGAGCACAGAAAATTCAACTTTTTATTCTACTCTATTTAGTAAAAATTTTGATTATTCTTCTACATTCTCCCATTTCAAATTTTAAATGCCTTGATTAAGTTTTTTTTTTTTTTTTTTTTTTTGATAAATTTTTTGTTATTTTGTTAATTTACTTTAAATGATTGAAGTATGTAATTTTTGTATAATACTTCTAAAATTGTACCAGTAACTATTTATATAATTACCAAGTTTAAATTAAATGTTGAACTTATCTCACTATTGTTTATTTTGGGCTTATCCCGTTATTAAATATAAATTTTTAATTAATAAAAAAAGTTAATAATAAAATTTACCTAGTTTAATTGTAATATTTCTTTCGAGTTCATTTTTAAATCGTACAGTTTGAACGCCAGAAACTGCTTTCACAATAGTAGACTTTCCGTGTGCTACATGGCCAATTGTCCCTACAAGTAAAATCAGTATACATATTATTCTCTTATAATTTTATTAGTAGCGTTATAATATTACATTAATGTGTGGACATTAGATATAAAAAAAATGAAAAAAACTTTACGTTACCTATGTTGATTGTAGCTTGACGGCTGATTACTTCAGGTGAAGATGGTGTTAATTTGGTGACATCCTGTAATGAATCGATGTACATTAATAGAGATGTTTATCATTAAACACAAGAAATAGATAAAACATTACCAAATTAGTCAGGTCTTGTTCCTTGAGTTTCCCGGATGGAGTATCAGACATGATGGGTTGTTTGGTGCTTTAACAGTTACTACACCGTAAAATTAATGGACCGCCTAGAGTATGTATAAAAAACGCAAAATGACGATAAGCGATTAAATAGCCATTTCTGGTTTATTAGTAACAGTCGGGGATGAAATTAAAGTATTAAATTGAAAAAAAATACAACCCCAACAATGGAATCCACAAAACTCGGCTGACAATTGGCAGAGAGAAAAACGTGATACGTGCAGCGGACGCCGGACAGCATAAAGTGGGATGATCGTAGTGATGATGAAATAGTCGCAGTGTTGCCAATGGTCATAATTATCCAGACAGACTGCGACCAATTTAGGCGTACGATTTATTTTAACGTAAAACAATACCTTTTTTACAACAAAATACAATAATTTTTCATTATAATATTATCTACCTCTAAGATGGGTATAACTATAAAACATTTAAATTTTAAAGTTAAACAAGAAAAACTTCCTATAACTGTTGTACAAATATAGGTACACCACTATTTATTGAATAAATTTTAAATTTTATTTTTACTTTGTAATCTATGTACTATAATCATAAATATATTAATTATGATATGGCATATGGATAATAGATTATTGACATTAAATAATAAATATTAATTAGGTATAGTTCATAGATATTTAAAACAACATAACACATTGTTTTATACAGTGGCGCCAAAGTCTTAAAAATGTAGTCAGGCAAAAAAATTTTGTTGTGTATATAATATATAATAAACTAATAATCTCAACTATATAATATACTCCAGCGTATTTACAAAAATTAATAATATTATTTTAAAATTTTGTATTATAATGTATATACAAATACAGAACATGTTTAATTTCTTTTTTTTGTAATTAATTTTTTATATTATAAACAGAGCCGAAGCTAGGCGCTGGAAAGACGGCTTTTGCCTAAGGCGTAGTATTGTGAAAGGCGCAAATTTAATGATATTTAGAAATACAAATACAATTTTTCATTACTATATTAACACATAGAAAGTTTAAGACAAGAAAGCATTGTATTAATTATATTATATAATACATTAACATAAAATCAATGAGTTTTAATTAAAATTTATAATCTATTATACACGATTGCCAGGGATGCTGTTACCTCTTGCTACGATTCTGATTATAAAACGTGGAGGGGTGGGGGGTTGGGTTGGAGAGGTCGGTTTCATGAAAGCTTCCAAAAAAAAAATCTGTACCTCCCCCCTTTATAAATTGCTAAATACGTTTTTGATATACTCGTATATTTTAGATTGAGCGAAGCAAAGAATGTATTGTTTTTACAATTTATGATTTTTTTTTTTATTTAATGTCTGAAAATCAGGGCTTAAAGTGGGAAAAAATTTCAGGGAGACTAATGTCTCTATATAGTTCTAAGTGTTCCATATATCATTTTATGTCTCCAGAGCGTTTTGTAACGTGAATTTTGTTAAAGGGAACGCTTTTAAACTTTCATTAAAAGTTGGGACTCAGTCCCACTTTAAACCCTGCTGAAAATATTTTTTTGAATAAAAGTAATGGTCCGATTAATACGAATATGGTATTCTTTCGGTAACAAACTGCATCTAGTCGGTACTTTATTTAACTCATTTTTTGAATTTTTCAAAAGTTCTTGGGACTTTGGAAGAAGAAAAACTACCAAAAAAATGACGAAAAAGCGGTAAAAATATGGTTTCCTTTATTTTAGATTCTGAGCGAAGAATGTATTGGTTTTACAAAAATTATTTTTTTTTTTTGATGCATGAAAACACTTTTTTGGGTAGAAATAATGGTCTGATTACCACAAGTAGGATATGCTTTCGGTTGCAAATCGTGTCTAGTTGATACTTTATTTAGCTCATTTTTCGAATTTCTTAAAAGTTTTTCCTTAGGAGGGGAAATACTACCAAAAAAAGGCGGAAAATCGGCAAAATTACGGTTTCTGTTATTTTAATTTTTTTAATTTCGTGATAACTAATTGACTTTTGATCGTAGGAACTTGAAAATTTTGAAATGGATCGGTTGATTATTTGGTCAAATATAGAACTTTGAACTTTTTTCCAAACATTTTTAATATTACTTAATCTTTTTACAAAATATTTTCAAAATCGTGACTGACAATTTTTCTCATAAGGTTTAAAAGCTAAACAACCGAAAATCGCCAAAATGACGGATTCTGTTATTTAAAATTTTTTTTTCCTTGATATCTAATTAGGTTTTGACTGTATGAATTTGAAATAATTTTTGAGTATTCACATAAGTGTTCTTTATTGGAGAAAAAAATTTCGAAACGATTGATTGATTTTCTGACTAGGTATAGAGTTTTGAATTTTTTTCCAAAAATGTTTAATATTTCTTTCAATTTTCGGTTTATCGGTTTGAAAATTTTATCAGAGTCTAATCATATACAACTTAATATTTTTACAAAATATTTTGAAAATCGTGACTGTCAAATTTTTTTTATAAGCATCTAGAATTTGAATATTTTTAGGAGAATTGAATATTATATATATATATTTTTTTGATGTATGAAAACATTTTTTCGGGTAGAAATAATGGTCCGATTATCACAAGTAGGGTTTACTTTTGGTAGCAAATCATGTCTAGTTGGTACTTTATTTTGCTCATTTTTCGAATTTCTCAAAATTTTTTCCTTGGGAGGGGAAAAACTACCAAAAAATGACGGAAAATCGGCAAAATTACGGTTTCTGCTATTTTAATTTTTTTAATTATGTTATAACTAATTGAATTTTGATAGTAGGGACTTGAAAATTTTGGAACGGATTTGTTGATTTCCTAACTAAATATAGAGCTTTCAAATTTATCCAAATATGTTTATTAATACCTGCAATTTTAGGTTTAACGGTTTGAAAATTTTTCAGAAGCATAATTATGTAGATACTATGGTTAATTAGACCATCTATTTATAAAATATTTTGAAAATCGTTAGTTACATTTTTTTTATAAGCTTCTAACGTTGAAAATTTAGTGTAAATGAATAATATGATATGTTTTATGGTTTTATTTTAAGTTTTAACGCATAAATATTTAAATTTTTAATATTATAAGCAAAATTCATAGAAATCGTTATTTCGACGAAATTGATTTTAGATTTTCATGATAATTAATAGTATTTTGAGCGTAGGGACTTATACATTTTTTTTGAGTATTTTCTTAGGTAGTTTACACACGTGGTAAAATGTTGGAACGGATTATCAGTAGGTTAATATATTGTATTATATTGAGTTTTGCTCAGAATCATATTTTCGGATGCAATATCTTTGAAATTATTAGCATTTAAAGTATGACATTTTGATGATGTTATTTCAAATGCCTTTTTAATTTTATGCCCCGAGAACTAATTGTTTGTAGCATCATATTCAATAATCACTATCACAAGTTCAATCCAAGAAAAATGATTAATTTTTAAATTTTTATTTTAAGTGATGAAGATAATGAATTAAATACCCTACAAGATTTATTAGATAATTTTGTAAATATTTTTTTATATTGTAAATGATTAAAAATTGGTTTTACACATTTTTGTCAGTCATATTATCAATCCCGACGTGGTTATACACAACAAATTGAGAGCTAATTTCGATTTTCGGAGCGAAATGACGAGTGCCAGTTACGCGGTATAACTACTATAACTACAGCATATATTAAAATAATAAACGCGAATAAAATATAAAAGACAAAAAATGATGCAAAATAGATTTTTGCAAAAAAATTTTCCCGGGAATAAACACGTGATTTTGACTACCGTATGTGACGAGTTATACAATTAGGTAGACTATATATAAATTTGCTTTTAAGTTTTAAAATTAAATAGGTAGGTATTTAAAATAACATCAACAAAATGTCATATACTTTAAATGACAATAACTCCAAACCTATTGATTTGTAGTCATTTTCAATTCCGCGATTGTTTTTAAAACGATAAATACATAGGATTAAAAAAAAGGTGAAAATTATCTTTTTTGGTAATTTTTTCGTGAACCACGAATTAAGATAGTACTGTGCATATAGTACCTATACATATTTTAGTATTTAACTCATGTCTATTTGTAATAAACTATAAACTAATAACTAATATTAATAACTATAGTAAATATACTAAACAGTACCTAATTAATGTATAGTATGGACGTATGGTATTTATTATAGTTTTATTTAAACAATATTGAAAGATACTAGAGTATTAGAATTTTATATTCAACCATTTTACATGCACACCCACCCGTTATAAGCTTGTTGCTTAGGCATAATTTTAAGCTATTTTCGGTATCATGCTACTGATACAACAGAAAAATTAGTTAGGTACCTACCTAGTGGACACTCTGTAGGTTTATCATAACAAATCTCAGATCCAAATACTTTATTGATAATATTTATATTAATATATTGACTTTTTAGTAATTAAAAATAATATTAGTAAACTAGTAAGTATACATATTAGTATATTACCTAGATCTTAATTGAAGGTTTATGTCAATGACTATTAATTAGACCTAGAAAATCTAAGTAAAGATCT
Organism: Eriosoma lanigerum; assembly: GCA_013282895.1. NCBI lineage: Eukaryota > Metazoa > Arthropoda > Insecta > Hemiptera > Aphididae > Eriosoma > Eriosoma lanigerum. The sequence continues at coordinate 24,577,291 of CM023359.1, forward strand.
ACCAGCTACAAAATATTATGGCATAATACAAAATGTCGTCATAAACCATAAACGTCATGATTAGTGGCGGATTCAGAAAATGTTGACAGGGGGGCACATTATTTATATTTTTGTAAAATATACTTTGAAATTAATATAGAATATGAAAAAAATTATTTTAATACAGATTTAAATATTTAATACATAATTATAATTAATTATTTAAAATATAGATACAATTTATATACCTATAGTAACTTATTGTCTCCTACAGTCCTACAACAAAATGCTTTTAAAATATTATAGTAAATATTAGTTTAATAATATAATGTAAACAAAAACCTATATGTATTTATTTGATGTCTAAATATATAATTATAAAAATATAAAAATTTTCCAGGGTCTCTTGATAATGGGGCACGTGTGTGCCCTGTACTTCCTTCTTGGATCCGCTACTGACCATGATATGATACATCCAAAAGCCTCAAAGTTGATTTCAAGGTGTTTTTCCTGATATTGAGAAAGATGAAAAGAATGATTATAAAAACACCAATCAAATATAAGTTTTTATTTTTTACAAGATATTTTTCATAATACAGATAGATTAGATACCTTATTATAATTAAGCCTATAAATATAGTAAATGCTTATTTAAAAAAAAAAAAAATTTTATTTAGTTAGGAAAACTCAAACCCTATAGATTTGGAGGTAGAAGATAGAAATGACATTATTATAAAGTGTTTTTTTCTTATAATGAACAAAATTATGCAAAATTTTCCCATATCATTAGTAATTAAGTTCACTTTTTTAAAAAAATGTTAGTGGCATACTTATAGGCTTTTTTGATTTATTTTCCTTCTTTTTCATAATTTTAAACACTAATTACAATACACATATTGCACATACAATATATTATATGAATTGGGAGACTGCCCTATTGTTTCACAGGTACACAGTACCTATCACAAAATAATGATATTGTACCTCTCGAAAAAGTTTTATATATATTCAGGAGTAGCCGAGTAGGTTAACCTAAAACATAGACCTTATACTATTATAATGTACCTTATAGTATAAGGTCTATGAGGTATATCATAAAATTCATCAAATTTTCAGCTTAGGGTATTTAAAATAAAATATAACAGACAGGTTTACACGCAATAACTTATTGTACGTTTTATCGAATGCGACAAATCGTATCAAGTAAAACGGAACATGTATACAGCAAAACGTACGTCTTAGAATCAGAATGAAATTCAAGATTGGAATGAAAGACTGATAGGCGCGGATTCATTTCCCGCGAAATTGATCAAGTCATCGTTACATATAAAGGTAAACACAGATTCAGTGCATTGTACAATTTTTCGTCCGTTTTTGGTTTAATTATCTTTTACTTTCCTACTGCTCTCCTACTAAGTGCTCTCAGACCTATTATCGTTTTTTTTTTTTACCATAATAAATATAATATTTTGATTTTTTTAAATATAATTTGGTTCAAGTGATATTTTTTTTCAAACATATCTGATTTATGACAATATGTGGCCATCATGAATTTCTCCAAGTCTTTATAGCTTCTCCCTGTAGCGAGGAACCTTAAAGTTGCCGAAAGCCTTTCGTGTGACGAAATTTGCTTTTTTCATACAAGTGTCATCTTTCTTTATGTATGACGTTACAAGTTCTAACAATCGATTGTAAGTCATAGCGTCCATACGTAAATAATTGCGCCAGTCATTATTATCATTAATAATATATTCGATACTTAATTCTTTCAGTAAATTGACACGGAAGTACTGACTTCTTTTTAAAAACCATTCCCTTGACTATTTTTTCTTTTTACTTTTTTTTCTTCATAAGTTGATGCACCCGTAAAAAACCACAACAGTACTTCTTCCATATCGCCAAAAATCATTAAAAATAAACTGAACTGAAGAGAAGTACAGTTGAAACTGAGATGGAAAATTGAGTAATAAACGAAACGTTTAGATACTCTACGAAAAAACGTACAATAAGACGTTGCATAAACCGGCCTTAAAATGTACGTTATTTTGTCAGTTTTTAATGTCTGATAAAACGTACAATAAGTCGTTGCGTGTAAACCTGCCTTAACATAATATATATATCCATACTTAACATATTATGTTATTCTGTGTATAATATACATACATTTATCAAGGTCACCCGCAGATATATATTTCGGGAGAGGTCAACAAAAAATGTACATCCTATTTTATTTTAATACATCCTCAGTATAAAAACTAAAAATTATAAATAAATATTAATAACAATATAATTATATTAAATATATTTGTATAATTATCTTCCGATTTTAAATATTTACAATCAAATATCACCAATTTAAACAAATATAAAATAAAATAGCGGGGGGGCATGGCCCCCCCCCAGCCACCCTGCGGGTGGATCTGAGCTATATACAAAAATTATATTAGTTCGATTTAACTCAAAATTCTAATTTTATATGCTTAATAAAAAGACCATCGATTTATAATTTTTTTTTAAAACTAAGTTAAGTATGATTATACTTCTATTAAATTTTCAAACCGTAAAAACCAAAATAGCAAATAAAATTAAACTATATTTAGACAATTAAACAAAAAATTTAGATTTTTGGAAAAATTTCATAGTTTTATATTTAGACATAGATACAATCAATGTAACTATAGTTCTAAAATGTATACTAATATGTAAAATAGGTAAGTACCTATGCTAATACTTAAAAAGAAATCCCTACGTTCTATAAAGTGTATAAGTTATCAATTTATCATAAAATATTTAAAATCGAGTTCGTCAAAATTATAATTTCCGCAAATTTTGCAATTTTTTAACCATTTTTCGGTAGTTTTACTTTCGAAAAATTTGAAAAATGAATTAAATAAAATATAAACTATATTATAGATGTAATTCTTTACCGAATTCATAATATATGTATAGTAATCGGATCATTAACTCTGCCTGATAATGTGTCTTCAGATGCATAAAAACACATTATAAATTATTGTAAAATTAACATAAAAAACTAGCTTCGCTCAGAATCTACAATATTAAAATTGGACATCTTACATAATCTAATTAATATTATGCAAAATTATAAATTATACTGCTTATATAAAAGCATGCAGATAAGCTATATATAATATAGTTATTAAGACTTATACAGTTATACTGATCAAAGGTAATCTGTAATCTGTAATTGTGGAATATATTATAGACACAAACACATTGCACAAGCCCAAAGGTAAAAATAAATATAATACAGTATTTAAGATAAAAATGGCAAGAAAAAGTGAGAACAAAAGAGAGATAAACAAAACAAAAAAACATAAATTGAAACAGAATTAAAGCATAAACTAAACCATAGCCCATAGGAGAATCCATGCTTCAGTACATATCATGTAGTTATTAAAAACAAGATTATTACTGGCGTCGTGCATAAGTACGAACGTATTTAGGGGGGGCGAGGAGGTATCATCGCTCCGGGAGACAATTTTGTTTAGAATTAAGGGACGGCAGCATTTTTTGGTAACCTTAATAAGCATTTAATTTTTTTTGGTGGGGGTATGTAGGGGTGGTAATAAAATTTTACCTGGTGCGTCAAAACTCTAAATACGTCTCTGCACGCATAAGGCGTATAATTGGTGTATTTTGTATGCGAATGAGGTATATGGAAAAGAACTTAAGAGCTAGTAAAACGGATAGCGGATACATTAAAACCAGTGGTGCAACCAGGAACAAGAAAATATTTATTTATTTTTTTTTTTTTGGGGGGGGGAACAGTGTAATATAAACACATATTATGCATTAAACATCAGTGGTAGATTCAGTTCAAGATGGGTTTGATCAATGGATTTGTCGTACAAATACGAAATACGCACGATCTAAACAAACTAAAGCACAAGTGAAAAACTATGTAAAATGCAGAACGTTTATAGATATATGTTTCATACTTTATAGAAATTTGAAGAAGAAAATTTATATTTATATTTATATAAATATATATATATATATATATTATATACCTAATATTCAGGTAATTATGGTATTTAGGTAATTTTAATTTCCAACAGCACGTGCTTTTTTCCTATGTAGGTACCTATAATATCTATATATTATTGGCTATAGGCTATAATAAGTAAATAGGTATCTACATACAAACTATAGATAATTAATTCCAGGATAAAGATAAACAAACTTTGTACAAATTCAATTTAAAAAATACAAATGTTAATGTATATATTTATAGAACACGTTTTATTTTTAAAAAAATGTAGATATATCTTTTCTTACATCTTGACAGTGAATGCAATACAAATAACTAATAAGTTTAAGACATTATTGTTAGATAACTTAAAGGTATATAGTACTCTTTATATACAGTTATACTGTTAATAATTTATGATATTTTACAATACACAAACACGTCATGTGTCAACAGTCAACGTCAACTAAGTTCTTTTTGCCATCCTACTGTCATTGTCCTTATAGCGAAAATATATTATATATAGTCATATAGACTATAATTGTAGCCTATACGCTGTGATAATGAGATCGAAATGATAATATTTTGTTATGTTTCAGGTGGTGCTCGCTTAGGTTTTGTTTGTCCCTCTCAATAATTTTTAATCTATCACATACTTTTAAAATGTAATGTTTTTTTTATGTATTTATGTATGTATAACAATTTTGACTACTTATAATAAAATGAAATTTTTGTTTAATTTAATTAAACTTTAAAGATAGCAGATAGCAAAGTTATAGTTTTTTATTTTTCTAAAAATTTCAATAGTTGAATTATTAATTTCTATAAAGTATTTATTTAAATATTTGTATCTATTTTTTCAATAAGAACCACGATAAAATCGCTACCTATTATACCTATAAAGATATTGCTATAAAACGGTCGAAACATAATTGAACGTTTAATTGATCAAAATTTATTTTGTATTGCTCTTTTTTTCAATTAAATTTTAGAATTTTTAGAAAATCAAGACTATTAATTGGCCGTTTCAACATTTTAATTATGGGTACCTAATATGAAAACAAATATTTTATATTTTTGTTTTAATTTTTAGTAGTCAACATTTTTTTAATTTATAATAATGAAAAATGTCACATGTTTATCTTAAATAAATTGTAAAATTACATTTTAATAATATGTGATAGAGATCAAAAGTTATTGACAGGGACCTACATAATTGGACACCAGTGGCGCAACTAGTGCTAAAATTTAGGGGGCTGTAGCCACACATTAACACATCTCATTTTTAATAAAGGAGGCTAAGCTCCTCCAGTCCCCCTAGTTGCGCTTATGGGTACACCACGGAAAAATGCGTATGTATTTCAGAAAATCAGAAAAATAGTAACTAAACTACTATAATAGTACTTAATATAAGTTTTTATATTCAATGGTAGAACTTAAATATTTAACATTTATGGGCCTATGTTAAATTTTTTAAAAAATTGTTCAAGAGTATATTCATAGGATATTCGTAAAACATCGTTTAACAAAGGTGAAATAGTTAATAGGTATTTAAAAAAAAAAAAAATTAAATCGCTGTAAATTCTTTGTCAAACCTATAATAGGTAGTAATATTTACCAATATGCAATTACGCCTTAATCCTTATGAAAGGAATTATGTTACCATATTATTGGTTTTATAATATTACAGATTACTAAAATACTTAATACTTAAATAGAATAATGTATGTTATACTGAATACTAACTATTGTTCAATAATATTTTATTCACTTCTTATGATAATTTATGTTTTTAGTTGAAAATCAAAATAGTTTCGTTTTCAAATTATCTATTCATATTTTGCCTATATATAATATATATAAATGTAATTTGTCTGTGTTATGTAAATGTGACTTTCGTGTCCAACAAAAGTATTTCTATGTTGTGAATGGTTTTGGATAAGATCGCCAAAATACAGAAAGAGTCGTAGATAAAAAAATAAATAATAACGAACAAATAAAAAGAAATAAACGGAAGACCTGAAGACCCCTTCCAAGTAATATAGTTTAAAAAAAATAAACTGTTGAGGCCAGTCAACATCTCTCCCTCAATTCATTCTATCGGCGTATAGAGAGAAAACACTATACCTACCTACGTCTTATAAATTATCATTGTTAACGTAAAATGTTTTTAGTAGCCGCAATTATTTCTATTTTAATTATTTTATGTCTTTTAGATGTTATTACACCACATAAATATCCACTAGGTAAGCTATAATTAATTAATTATTCAAATTAGTTATATAAATATGACTGAGTATAGTGAGTGTATTATTTTTTATTAATTAATTTCATTACAAATAGTACCATGATACCATATTATTTTCTAATTGTTATAGTTTTATATATTTTATCTTTTTATAATAATATGTACACTGTATAGTATATACTATGTTATTAAAATATAAAGTGTTATGGATAATATATGTATTATAATATACATTGTATTAACTATTAATTACTATACATATGCATAAATTAATAAATTCTACTAAATTAACTATTATATAATAATTCATAGTATTTTATGCTATGGAAATTGGAAGTAGGTATTATAATATTAAAGACATGCACAAAGCCTCATGACAAGAAAAGTCAACATAGGTCATGAACTATTATTGTGCCTATAGAAATCATTTTACAATAATTGTATTTTTGGTATATTATTTAATATTAACACATAAAAATATATTAATTCTAAAATGTGTATAAGCCCCCTAAATAAAAATGAGCACTAATTAAAATCATAATACAAACAAAATTTAATTGGTTTCAAATTTTAGCACGCCTATCTATTAGGTATATTATTGTTTAACTAGTATTAATTAATAATTTGAATATAAACGTAATCTATGTATACTATTAGAATATTAATATTAATTTGTATACCTATATTTAAAAACCGTACAATATAACTCTTCATTAAAAATAATATTTATGTTTTAAACCAAATATCACTCTTAATTAATAATTGTTTTTTTTAAGCAAACAAACCGTAGATGATTTATTTTATACCTATACTTTGATTTTGAAAATTACCTACAATTAGTAATAACTGATAAGATGTTAAAATTATATTATAGTAATATAATAGGTGTTTATCTTTTTATTCATTATAGTCATTACTTTATTGGTTATTATTTATTCATTCAATTGAGTAGGTTAACTCATTAATAAAATAAATTTTGAGTATGCTGATATTCGTATATCTCTGTAGGTTTTAATAAATTATAATTAAATAATAACAACAATATAAATAGTATTACCTTAGTACCTATGACCTACCTCTTATATTATATTTTTTGTAAAAACGTTATAATTTGTATTACATATTAGTTTATGAAAAAAAAAATATGAGTATATATATATTAATAATATAGTAATTATTTATATAATGATTAATGATAGATGTGATTTGTAAATAATTTGAAAAGAAGTTATTTTTTAAGAATGGTCAAGTGATAGTAAAATATAAAATATCAACAAGTTTTAATCAAGGTTAATAATGCTAGAAGACAGAATAAGAGGCCTACCTTATTCATATGATAACAATTTTTTATAGAATAATTTCATCATATTAGGTATACATAGGTACACTTTGTACAACAAAACCGCATAGGTTCAATTTAGTTCAAACATAATATATCTATTATACAATAGCCAATAAGTACCAAAGAATCATAAATATGCTACTTATATATTCTATTTAATTAAAATTAAAGTATTTTCATATTATATATAATTATAATAATTTTTATATAAGTATATGAAGACAATGCACATGCCATAAAATGTGCATTATAATATAGTGTATACTGTGCAGTACGTGTTGCATCATTATCAATACACACTGTTCGAACTTCAGGAATTATTTAAATTTTAGAGAAGACAAAAAAAAACATTGATCTAGAAACTAATAAAGATCTTGAGATAGGTCGGGTGTAGTTGAAAGTCGAGTAGAAGATTTTTAACCTTTTTACATTTACCTATTTCAAAAAGAATACAATATGAATAAATTAGGTTGAGTTTTGAGTGATTACAACAAAGTATTGTTTATTTTCTTACGTATAAGATAATGAAGAACTTCAACATCTCTTTTTACTTAATGTCCTTATCTGTATACACGGCTGTATGCACACATGGTTGTGTATAGTGCATTGTGTTACGAGATTTACAAGATTTGATTACTTTTACCAGTCGTTGACACTGTTGTAGATATAATTTTGTAATATTCTATTTTAGTAAAATGGAAGTATATAATAAGTTTTAATTTGAATGTTAGTTTAGTTGTTATTATTAATGCGTTTTTTACTAGGAGAAATTATAATAATTTTTAATGGTATATTACATCTTTTGAACCTTATTAATTATTTAAACCTAATTTATATCTAATTCGTTTTGTTAACTTCAGAGGCGCTATTCCAGTATTTTTATAAGGGGAGCAAAAACTGAAGCAGACCAAGATTTATACCGATCAGGCCAATTTATATATTATATTTATATTCACTGTTAAACAAATCACAAAGACACAAAATACAAACGACAAAACAGTACAAATATACAAAAGTATTGTTTTACAGTCCATGTTATTGTAGATTATGAAAGTGGCATTTATATATTATGTATTGGTGCGATAAAATACGTGAAAATAGGGGAGACGTGACCCACCCTGCTCCCCCAAAAATATTGCTTCTGGTTGACTTTTTCATAATTCATATTTAATCTTGTTTAAATTTAAATATTTTTATTGATCAGCTGCTTATAACTGAAGAAAGGCAAAATCTAATAGGATCTAAGAGCAAATGTATCCTTCCCTTAAGATTTAGACACAGTATTTTTTTTTTTAATATAGTACATATGTAAATATATGACTAGTTGTTGATCATATTATATATGTTTATATTTTTACACTTTTAGTACCTTCCTCGGTCCTTCGCATCCACAACAACAACAAAACACCTGGCAATATTACTTAAATCCACACCATATTATAATATATTTAAAATTTAAATACCTAATACTTACCTTAAGTAGCTAATGGCTATATAAGAATTTAAAATTTCATATTTGTAGTAAGATATAGGTAGGTACTATGATTAATGTTGTGATTGTTAATTATTATACTGTAATTGATTTGTCAATACCCGGATAATCTAATATAATCTGGGAATATAATCTAGTATAATATGTCTGGAAAACAACCAGTATTTAAAGTATTACATTTTTTTTTATATCGATATAAATATTATATTATTTATAGGTAATACATTAATTGTAATTTAACATGCTAGAATTATTAATTATTATTTAATTATCTTCAGTAGCAAATCTAAACTACCTATAGTATTAGGTAGTTATGTTTACATAATATATCAAACCAAATATATATTGTATATCAACAGTTTAACATACTCGCATTCTGCTTTGGGAATTATTAGAGATTGTAAATAGGAAAAATATATAAATTTGGACTTTTTTTCCGTCACATGTAAAAACAAATCTCAAATAGTCAAACTATAAAATTATAGTCAAAATACTAAATATAATCAACTAATCAGAATGACAGAATATCATTTGAAAAACTATATACAGGTTAGGTTATCCTGTAGGTAATTTTATTAGTTATTAACATACTATTATGTTTATGCATGATAATCTTGTATAAAGTTAAAATTAAAATGTATTGTATTATAGTATTTAGTATTTACTATATAATTTGCTAGAATTGAGTTTATTAAAAGTTTAAATTAGATAGAAACAGATATACGAGTATTATGCTATATTGTTATGAAAACATCAAATGTTTATTTTAGGACCTACACGTTATCCTTTGATTGGCAATTACCTAGAGATTCGTAAACTCAGGATGAAACTAGGGTTCTATCACTTGGTTTGGGATCAGTTAGTCAAATGTTATGGTCAAGTATTTTCTGTTAAACTTGGTCGAATAGAAGCCGTTATTGTTTCCGGTTATGATGCAGTACGACAAGTGTTAAAAAATGATGACTTTGATGGCCGTCCAGATGGATTTTTTTTCAGGTTCAGAGCTTTTTATAAGAGACTAGGTAAGTGCACTAATATTGAATACAATATATTCAAATATTCATTATTCATTTTTAATTTAAAAAAAATATTAGGTATAGTATTTATGGATGGGCCCGCGTGGACAGAACAAAAAAAGTTTTGTATGCAACATTTACGTAAAATGGGATTTGGTAGTGATTCGATGGAAAAACACATTATCGAAGAAGTTAACGATCTCATATTAGATATAAGAAAAAGATGCGAGGTATGTATATTGTAAAATTATATAAAATAATGTATTTATATATTATAAGTAGTCTTTTTATTCATGGATATATAAGGAACATCGTAATTCATCAGTTCGCTTGTTAAATTATTTTAGAACGGTAAACCAATTCAAGTTTGTGGTTTATTCGACGTTTCTGTTTTGAACGGACTTTGGACAATGGTTGCAGGCCACAGATTTATGTTGAACGATCCTAAACTTATAAAACTAATGGATTTAGTACATTTTAGTTTTAGAATGATAGATATGTCAGGAGGAATATTAAATCAAATGCCTTTTATTCGGTTTTTTGCACCTAAATATTCTGGATACAATGACTTCCAATATATACTACACGAATTTTATACATTTTTAAAAGTAATTTCGAATTTTCCTAATTGTTAAAGTTATAAATTATAATTATTGTTCTTTAATATTTTTTCCTTAGGAATCAGTAGACGAACATAGACTTAATTTAAATTGCCAGGAAGATTTTATAAGTGCATTTTTAATGGAAATTGAGAAAAACAAATCGACAAAAGAAGTATCAACGTCGTTTTCGGAAGAACAGCTTCTTGTTCTTTTGTTAGATCTATTTTTAGCTGGCTCAGAAACCACAGGCAGCGCATTGTCTTTCGTTATTTTACATCTTATCAAACATCCTGATATACAAGCTAAAGTTCATGCAGAAATAGAAGCGGTAATTGGAGATCGGGAAATTAACATTACAGATAAAAATAAGTATGAAACTCACATTAACTAAATAATAATAATAATAATAATAATAATATATGATGTATATTTAACATTTATAATCAGAACATTCTAAACAAAATTATTAATTGTTTAGGCTAATTTATCTGGAAGTCGTATTAATGGAAACACACAGATATAGCAACATAGCACCGATAACAATTGCTCATAGGACTATGAAAAATACAAGCATACAAGAATATATAATACCAGAAGTATGAAAAAATTATTACAATATTGTATTTGTACCTACGTTTTAGAAAATTATATACGATAAGTGGGCATATTATTATTATAATTTATAGTATAATAAATAATAATAGCAATTGAAATTTTACTGACATTAAAAAAATAGGAATATTGAAGTTATACTATACATTACTTTAGCAGGGAGTATTCACTCTCGTGGACACTGGTATTTTCCAGGTGGGCTACAATGATCAATAGTTACGTCAATATAATGATATTACAAATTTATATTATTAAAATATGTATTTCAATTTTTAGTACATGAACTATATATTATAGCGTATGTTTTAAAATCCAAATGATGAAATAAAAATGTCAAATAGCAAACTGCTATTATTGAATAGTTTAGTATAATAATATAATTTATTATTTTGATTGAAAACTTCAATAACAATATAATATAATGTAATATGAGTAAGATACGGGCGTACGGTGGGACAGCTGAGAGCTGACAATCACTAATTGATTTTAACGTTTACTAACGTTTTTTTGAATTCTAGATACTATAATATTACTATTTTCTGTTAGAGTTGTTACTTCAAAAAATTCTAAAAACATTAGTTTCATTCAAATAAATATAGCTAATATAATATAAATATCCGTTTATGTTACACAATTAATTAAGGTAAGATAACTAATGTTAATATTATAAAAATATACTGATAATATTGATGGTAATAAAATGGTAATATTGAATAATGATTATTAATAATAAAGGTAATACTAACCAATAAAAGATTATAAACCAAATCATATATAGGTAGTCTTTATATATTTATTATTTAATAATAATTAATAATTATAAAATGGATATTATTTTTCTAAGAAAACCAAAAAGAGTTGATTAAACAGACATGTGCGTTTTAGAGGGAGTGATGACGGGGTGATTGCCCTGTTTGGATTTTAATATTTCATTTGTCCAAATTTATCTACCACGATAGTACAATGATCGCATTATTAACAAATTTTAAAATATTTTGTTACTTATAAAAGCTTACCTTATCGTTGTTTGATTAATTATTTTGGAAAGTAAAAAAAAAATTGTTTTGTTCATGTAACGTTTGCTGCAAACTGAAATTTTTAATAGTTCTGAAACACAACTTTCTATAGAAATAATTAAGGGAATTACATTAGCTAGGCTTCACATTAAAAGAAAAGATAATTTAAAATTTAAAATTTGATATAAAATATTTATAACTTGAATATTTCGTATTTGAAACTAATATGGAAAAAGTTACAAATTAGTTCTACAATAGAATGTAAAGTATAAAAAGGAGAAATATTTAGAGAGAGAGATATATATATATATATATAATAGGAATGTGAGGGAGGTAGTAAATGGCCAATACGAAATCGGGGAAAGGATATAATAGATTTGACATGGGCAATACAGATCTAAACCTAAGAATCAGTGTCTACTTGTAATGATTGAAGGAAGTAATAGATCAAACTATTATAAATAATGAGTCCTACATCATCAATCTGTAGTAAAACTCTACTGCTCTAGAATAGTATCATATTTATTTATTTTTCGTGTTTGGAAGAAGGTTGTGCCAATAATTTGAAATGGATTTACGATGAATAGAGATAAAAACTCACCACATTAAAAAAAATATATTATTATAGGAGTTGAAATATAGTATTTATAACTATAAAATTTAGTTTCAGTAACTATAATTTTAGTTACGTAGGTATTCAAATTAATTTTGGTTGATCATGTTATGGTATAACGTATAACTAAATTCCTTGCAATGTGTAATGGAAAGATTTTTTTCTTTAAAACGTTAAATTGTTATAAAAAAAAATATTTAAAATAATTATCATAACCAATAATTTCAGAACACATTCATTTTGGTAAGTTTATGGAGTGTTCATATGGACAAACAACACTGGGGTGATCCCGAAGTATTTCGACCAGAACGGTTTCTAGATAGTACAGGAAAAATCATAAATGACCCTTGGTATATGCCATTTGGTATAGGTTAGTATTTATTATTATTATTATTATCGTTTTTAGTATTGAATTTAAATATTAATGATTTTGAACTTACAATAAAGGAAGAAGAAGGTGCCTTGGTGAAACATTAGCTAAAATGAATATTTTCATGTTCATCGCCAAATTAGTTCAACATTTTGAAATACGAGCCCCACAAGGAGTACGATTACCAGATACTCATCAAGAAGGTGCTACTATTTCTCCATCTCCATTTTCTGCTATTTTTATACCGAGAGACTTTATGAATAAAAAACACATTTTAACTAACTCTAAAATGTTATAGATGCGTCAATTATAATATAGAAAATAAATTTTGGATATAAATAATAATAACATTCATTCGATTATTTTATAATTTTTATTTCATTATATGATAATATTATACCTACATCGATTGTAATATATATTTCAAATATAATGTATTAAAATGAAGCATCTACTTATAAATAATCATATATATTTGTATTAAATACTAAATACACGATTTAACATTAATAAACTCAATATATTTTAGAAATAAATATTATTAAATATACTATAATAGTACTAAGTATTAATAATAAATTATACAAAATAATTCTATTTACTACTGTAATGTCAAATGCTTATACAATTACGTATTTTAATATATATGTATTAATAATACTTAAAAACAATAGATATTTTGTAAAATAAATATAGACTTACATTAATGGTAAAACATTTAAATGTATGGTTTATCATGTCATACCTATGTAATGGTTTTTGTCGAGATTTGTATAATAAAAAAATAAAATTTTACTAAATATTCAAATTTTGATGATTTTTTTGGAATCGTTTTGGGATTTTTTTTTTGACATTTAAATTTTTTTAATACCTGTATTTTCTAATATTTAGATTTAAAATTTCCAAAATATGCATTATTAAAGAGAAAAATAGAGTGAATCTCCTTGACTAATATAGTCATTATCCTTAATTTATAAACTAGAATATCTTAGAAATTACTCATTGGAATTTTGAATTTAATATCAAAACTTTTAGAAAATTAACTGAATAATATTATGTAGAAAAAAAATATAGTTCCCATTTAAAAAAAAAACAAAGTTTTTATTGCTATAGAATAAACCTTAAGTGACATAAAAAATCTAAGTATTGAAAAATACGAGTATTAAATAAATTAAATTGTTAAAAAAAAAAATTTAAATATCCATTATTAAAGCAAAAAAGGGGAGTGAGTACACTTAATAAATCACTCTGTTTATAAATATTTATTTATAATATTCAAATATGCAATGATTTATTTGTTATAAGTTACAACAAATGTTATTTACACTTTACGTACCTATGTACTTTCATATAGTTTCGTACTATTGTTAAATAATATTTTACGATAATTTTACGCACGAGAGAACAATAAAAACCTAACCCTCTCTTTAAATTTAATAATAATAATTCGAAAAAAAGCGGGAAGTCCATTCTAAGCGTTCGTCCTTCGTCCCTTCGGACCTTGAAAAAATTAATGGTGGAATGTTATTATGTTATATTATGAACTTATAATTAAAATTTGAATGTAATATTTTTCTTGGTAATCATTGTCCCAAAGAAAAAATTTATTTGAGAAATTCGAAAATGAGTCAAAAAAAGTACCAACTAGATGAAATTCGCTATCGAAAACAAATCTTAATAATTATGGACCATTATTACGTCTCGAAAAAATGTTTTTCATTAAATACGTTTAATGCATTATATACATTAAAAAATGTTAATCGGAGAACATCTACTACCCAAAATAGTGCTTTTAGACTTTTAAAAATATAAAAATCAAACATCAATGTACAATCATAAAATTTGAAAATGTTTGACGATTTTTAAAATGTTTTATATGCATATTCAAGAATTTGTCATAAAACACATCAAATTTTCAGCTTTTTGTATTTAAAACCAAAATAGTTATGCTATTATAAATACAAAAATAAACGGTGATAATTAAGGTTGTAATAGTAACTTTAAAAATTGAGCCCTTGCTACTAAGTAAAATGTTTACACATATACATTTTGAAAGATATTATTGATAAGATTTATTCAATAAAATTATTCATCATATAATATTATGTTTATAGCTTATTATTAAACAATAAATATAAATAAATGTACATAAGAAAAACAATTGTTTTTGACAGGTAGGTAGTGGTTGGTTGAGGAGGTCGAAAACAAGAGGACTTTAGGTAAACGTGAAATACGTTTAATCAAATAATGCAGTCGGTAGCAAATTGCATCTAGTTGATACTTTATTTAGCTTATTTTTTGAATTTTTTAAAGATTTTTCCTTGGGATAAATGCATTGGATTGCATTCCTTGAATTGGAAACAATGGTGTAGGTGAAGTTCAGCACCACTTTCCGGAACTTTGAATTAATTTTCCATATTGAAGAAAAACAGACCGCGCTTCGATTATAACATTACAGAATACACAATAATCGATAATATTATCCGCCAGATACGTATAGGGAAATACGTCCGGAAGTTACAGAATATGTAGTGCTATAATATCTAGTATAGTAGTGCAGTATATATGTACTTATAAAAAAATATTTTTGAACAATTTGACTTAGAGTTATATATTATAATTTACAATTTTACATGTACGCAGTTCTCTGACGAAATGTACGAGTCACGATAAATATAGGAAGAGCGGTCTCGAAATATTTGGAAAATATTTAGAGTATCTTAGTATCTATTTGTTATATAAATACATATTAAACAAAAAAGGCGTGTTTTTTTTTAAACAATTTTAGATCTAGGTTTGATAGACATAAATTATATTTGATCCCTCAAAATTGTCTAAATGCATCCTAACATACACGTTTCTTATCATTCAAAATTAGTCGGCTAACTTCACACTCGTTAACTTAACACACGTTTAAATTTAAATAACTCAAAATTCTATTATTTTTTATTAGTTATTTCATTAATATTTAATGAAATTGTAATAGTTAATAAGTATTAGATATAATACAACATAATAAAATAATAATTAAACTTAAAAATGAATACTAACGAAGTTATGTTGTCATCGAGCGATTTATTTAGAAAAAGAAAATTTATAGATTGCTGTGAGCTTCTCCAACACACCGTTGATAAATTTCATTTAAAAGAAATTACTACACAGGATGAAGTTGAATTAATATTGTTGAAAAATAATTTACTCGTATGTAATTGTCTGGTATGTATCGTGTATGTGAAATTTAAAAATTAAATTTATCAAGTATGTACTTATTTTAGTTTTTTTTAATACTCAATTGGTTTGTTGAAATTAGAGGATTTTGCCACTGATGAGCATAGAATACGTTAGCAAGATGACTGATTTTGTTAAAATGTCTGAACTTTATTTATATGAAAAACATCTTCCGTTAGAATTGCGCATCAATTTTGTGTCTAATGCATTACATTGGTATTGGTTGAAACCAGCAGATATTCCTGATTATTGTTATAATAAAATAATGTCATTAGTCAATGAATGCTTACATCAAGGTAAGTTTTTGATGATAATTATTCGTTACCAATATTATAAAAAGAAATAAATGCTTATAATTTTCAGTGTTACATGAAAATGGAAAAAGTCGTGTAAATTTGAGTTCACATGTTGGTAAAGAAGAAGATATAGTCAATAGCTTGGAATGCTTGTCTGATAGGTTTCTTAATTTAGAACCAATACTGGTTGTTCAATGTTTAGAAATATCGCAGACATTATTATTAGTGTTTTTGTCTCGACATTGCTTTACCTCACTGTTAGTACATTTTACTGTTCAATTGATGAATCAAGTTAAAACGATTATGTCTGCATTTAAACATAAACAAATTAATCATATTACCAATTGTTTTAAATTAGGACTTTTAAAAATTAATAGTTTTCTTAATACTGAGCATACTAAAACAATTATTGTCAGTGGTCATGTGTCTTTATGTATCAAACATATTTTGGAAAATGAGCATAGACAAGCTTTGTGCATACTGAGCACCATTGATGACTACTTGGATTCTGATGATGAATTATTTTGTTTAGTATACTATTTAAAAGCTCTTCTTAATTTTAATTTAGAAGAGTTAGAAGTGGCACTGTATTATTTATCACAAATGGCCAACTGTTTGATGGAACCTTTCATTAAATCAAGATGTTATTTATTACTTGGAAGAACTTATTCAAAATTGGGTAATAGTGATTTGGCAATTGCAACGTTTGAAAAATTAAAAGAAACAGAGTTTAATAAAATAATGGCTTATTATATGTCACAACATTATGAACAAAATAACATGCAGTTTACACAAATGATGATTTTAGAACAAGCCATTAAGGTAATGTTTACTATAATACTTGAATAATTTTTATGTTGACATAAAATTATGTTTAGGAAAATTTTGGAAAAAATAACACACAAAAAGAGGTTTCTATTAATTATATATCAAAAATACTTATTATTTTATATCCTCAGCCTGATTTGACCAGAAGGCAATTATTATATATGGCAGCTAAAAAGAAATACGAGTACAGTGTAAGTATTTTTATATATTTGTCCATGGTAACATTTTATTGATAATTTTAAATAATTTTATAGAGTTACAAATTAGCTTCTTTTGCTTATTTAAATCTTTTAAAATCAAATGAGGTTGAACCATATGTTTCTGACTTAGTAATAATTCCATCAACTTTTATGCTTAAACATGAAGCAGCTATAGCTTTTTTAAAAGCTCATGAAATGGAAGAGGCGTTTAAATTGTGTCAATCATTGATTGAAGAATTTGAACCAAGATGTGACATGTGGAAAAGTAATTCATTTTGGGCTGATGAATTAAATGAATATAATTTCAATGTAGTTGGAACTATGTTATTGGCTGAATCTGGTTTTAATAGCAATACAGATTTAGTTTTGGAAATGCTAAATAAGTATATTTCTATTAATTAATTGTCTAGATAGTATTTTAATGATTCTTATTTTAGGTCATTCAATTGCCTATATGAAAAATTAAGTTCTGATTATGTGATAGAAACTAATAACCGTGATGAAAATAGTATGAAAGTAACCCTGCGTCAAATTCTTATAGGAAAAATATTGTTACTCAAAGCAACACTTTTGAGTAGATTAAATAAAGATGAGGATTGTGAAGCTACATTTAAAAAAGCACTTAAATACAATGCAGGTAAATTGTAAATGGGATGTTAATTAATAACATTTAAAATTGAAAAATAATTAACAGATTGTAATATAAAACTAATATTTTTGTATAACTACTGTGTTGTATGTTTTAAAGACAAATAACTCATTTTTCTGAGACTAAAACTTCATTTTAAATTTTAATCAACTTATATTTATAAATAGGCGATGAAGATATTGTGTATTTATATTCAAAATGGTTAGAACATAAGGGACACTTATCGCAATCAATGAATGTGCGTTATCAATTTGATCGAACAAAAATAAATACAATTATATGTGATAATATTGTGATGACTTATATCTTGGAGAATAAGCATGGGCTTGAAGATAGAATTATTAGTACTAACGTAATAGATGACTTGTTTGCTGACACTGATGAAAAACTTATGGAAGTAGACAATGAATTGATGGATCCAGCTGAAGATGATATTTTTAATGACTTGTTTTTGGATTAAAATCAATCATGTCTTTTAAGTAAAAAGTATTGATTATTTTGATTGTTCATGACCCTTGATAAGTATTTGAATTAATATGGTATAAAAGTGAAATAAAAATCAATCGGCTACTGATAATTTGTGAAGTTTATGAACCCTTCTGGATGGAAACAATGTTTGAATCAACTGAATAGTGGTGGTGAAACATAAAAGTACTGCAAATGTTGTATTTTTATTTTGTTATAAAAAACTAGTTTCAATTATTTAAATGTTTAAAATATAATATTATAAAACGCTAATATTTTAATCAATTTTTTTATTTTAAAAATATACCCTTATCATTAACAATAAATATATATTTTTAACTAAGCAATAATACAAAAAATAATGTAATAAAATAATATAGAATACAATATTATCAAACTGAATTGTTTATAATTGATAGTATGTTAACACAGTGGTGAGGTTAAATTTACAAGTAGGTGATGTAGACATAAGATACCCTTTTTTTAATTTTTTGGTAATATTCACATTTTAGTTATCAAAAATTAAACACCTTTTTAAAATGCAAGGCTGTAGCTAGATTGCCGACATGGGTGCAAAACCACTAACAAATTTTGAATACAAATTATTACATATCTGTTGATATTATTACATGCTTCAGACGTATTAATGTTTTTCTTTATATATAATTTAATTTTCTTTTGGAGTCAATGCGGGCAAATTGATTAATTATTTACTATTATTAATTATTGTTTACTTGAAAAATAAATAGCTTGTAAATGTAATATATGAAATTGGAATATTGATGAATTTTTGGATAAGCCTCGTAATAACTTAAATAAAATATTAAAAAAAAATATTTTTTTTTTGAGCTCCTAAAGACGTTTTTGTCCCCGGGAAAAACACTTCCCAGCCACCCTGACTACGGCTCTGAATGCAATTGATAAAATGTTTGGTGTGTTAAAGAACAATTGAATGAAGTTAACATATGCTTATAAGCAGGGAACGGATTTACTATAATTTGTATTTTTTTTTTTTATGAGATATTTTAAAACTAGCAGAACAAGCTAAAAAAATTGTTTTATGATACATAGAAGCAGAATATAAAATTCTAATTTGCAATATTTTGGATTGTAGTGCTATTTTTGAACATTTTGAAACAATTTAGCATTTTTATTAGTTTGTTTTTCAAGTTTTGCTATATTTTATAAATGATTAATTTAATAACATGTTATCAAATTCCACATTACTTACATTTTCCCAATATAATATAAATTTCATTGTGTTCATTAAAGTATAAATAGATCAATTATAGGTTTTACTGCTGCCACAGCAAATGCTACATTTGTCAACACAACAACGCTAATTTAATATTAATTTTATCTTATCTGCTATTATGTTGTTACATTGCAACATTCCAATCAAAGTATCAACCTAAGATTTATAAATAATTTTAAAAAATTGTAGCCAAGTAATAATTTTTTTTTGTTGCATATTTTATGATAAAAGAAAGAATAATATAGCACATATTTACGCAAATTTTAAATTCTATAAAATTCTATTTTTCTTAAAAGTAAGCAATAAGCAAATAAGATTTTGTCATAAATCAAAATATTTTGTGAAGAAGTTCCAGACCATATTGAACATTGGCTATAGATAACATTTGGCTTAGTATTAACACAGAAGGTGCAAAATTGTGTTTTGTCAAAGGGATAATGAAGATTAGCTACCGTACTGGTCGTAAGCAGTTACCCACATATAGCACCACTACTGTGTTAACATAGTAATACAAGAATTCAATAGGATATTCTATTGTATATAATTCATATTGATAAATTTAATTATATTTTAATCAATTTTTATCCAATCGCGTGGATTTTTTAAAACTTCTGTTAATTTTCCTTCTCTGGAACTTGGACCAGGGTTGTGCATATACTTCCAATTCTGAAATAATTAAATTAAACTACAAATATTATCTAAAATGTATAGAAAAATCATATAAAGTTTAATGCATATATATATATAGCATTTTTTTTTCAATTACTTTAATACTTATGGAATTATTAAAGTATATGAATTGGTTTATTATTTAAAAAAAATTGTTGGTAATGTCCATTTTTGTTTTTAAAAACTGACTTGTCAGAATATCAGAATCCATATTAAGAGTAATACCATTTTAAACTGTCCAACAGTGTTGCATATATCTTATTGTAAAGGCATTTAAAACAATAATACACTGAAGATGGATATTAAGATATGTCCGTAGATTTATATCACGTCAGTTTTTTGAAATTAACATAGATATTACCAAGACTTATTACAATAATAAAATACTTATTTCCATTTTTAAGATATCGGTTAAGGCACTATATGATTAGTCATTAAAACTCGACTATAAATTCTTTAACATAAATATTGACAGCTTTTTGCTAATTTGTCATAAGTGACACTTTTGTCAGGTTGTCTCCTTGTAGACAACATCATTTGAAATCGATTGCTCTTACAATTGTATCAATGCGATATCATATCGATTTTAATAGATTGTTGAGTAAGCAACATGAATTAATAGATGTACATTTAAAATCAAGCGTAAGCGCCATATATTATTTTATATTTATTGTACATAAACGACAAATTATTTTTAACTAATATATTTATGTTTAATAAGTTGTTTTAAATTATATTTTTGAACAAAAGTTTTCTAATAATAATATCATATTCAAAATTAAAAAAGCAGGAAAGTCGATTCAAGGCGTTCCTTAGAGAAATTAGTGATTATTATAATTAAGATTTGAATGTCATTCTGAACAAAACATATACATGAAATGATACATGTGTCATCGAATATTAATTTTGGCTATTAAATAACTGTATAATATACATTTTTACGATTTAATTGTTATGTATTTAAAATATATGTACAATTATACTTTAAATACTAAGTATAATTATTTTCATATATTTCACAATAATTTATAATAAATAATATAACATGGATACATGATAGAGGAAGCTACCTATTAATGAACCGAAATTGAAAATGAAAATATTATGATTTATGGCAGATTTCTTAATAAATAAATTTATATAAATTATATTACTGATATTATTACCATTCACTTTAAGGGAATTAGAATAAAATAACTTACCGCAGACAAAGGAAGTGACATGAGTATACTTTCATATCTAGCTCCAGGTGTGTAAAGACCAAATTTTGTTCCTCTATCATATATCAAATTGAATTCAACATATCGCCCTCGTCTTAATAACTGCCACTGTCTTTCTTCATCACTATATCTATCATTTTTATGTTTTTGTACTAAAAATTAAAAATTAAAAATATATCTTTACATTAAAAATATATACTACTTGATGGGTGAATACTAATACCTAGGGGTATATATGAAGGAATAACTGCTTGGGCACAACTCTTCACAAAATTAAATGTAGATGGAGTATCTAAATCATCAAAAAAAATACCACCTAATCCTCTACGTTCTCCTCGATGAGGAATGTTAAAGTACTCATCACACCAACGTTTAAATTTGGGGTAATAGGTTTTGTCATGTTGATCACAAGCATTTTTTAACGAACGATGGAAATGAACAGCATCTTCTTCATTTAGGTAATATGGAGTTAAATCAGTACCTCCACCAAACCACCACTGTAAAGTCATAAAAAAGTATAGATTATAAGATTAAAAATAATCTTATTAATTAATAATAATTATAAAAATAAATACCTCTAGAGTATTGTCAGGTAAAGTGACCTCAAAGTACCTATAATTAAAATGTATTGTAGGTACATAAGGATTACGTGGATGTATTACAGCACTGACACCTGCGGCAAAGAATGGAAGAATTTGGCCACCCTTAAAATTTTTACCCCTTAAACATTACAATAACCATGAAAATAAATTTAATTTGAATTACATATGTATTATATTATTGTAATTCATATTATTTACATTTACCTAGCTCTCATTTGATCTATTGCTCTTGGGGGCAAATTACCATGAACTACAGAGACATTAACACCAGCTTTTTCAAATACCTCACCATCTTGCATTACACATGTTATTCCACCGCCACCCTCGGGTCTTATCCATCGATCTACTTGGAATTTCTTTTCTGGTTCTTCTTTTTCAAGTGCACGACAAAATTCTGCCTAAAAGAAATTAATCAATACAAAAATATAGGTATGGTATATCAGTATAATATTCACCTGAATAATATGTAATTCACCTGTATATCCATAATCATTAGTTCCATTTTAGTTTTCATATCATCAGGTTTATTTTCTAACGTTTTTAAATCAGTAATAGGGTCTGACATGAATTTGTCAATGGACAATGATTTTGCTGCTACGGTGCTATATGATATGCCTAATGCAAATAGTGTTCCAGGAATTAATCTGTAATTGATAACTGTTATTATTAGTGAAGTATAAGATATAAAAATAAAATTATTATTTGAGTATATTATTGGTTTAATACATAACAGTTTAAAATTAATTTATTATTTGTATGGGTATAATTTTAAATAAATAATTTGTAAATCACTTCTACAGAACTAACAAGAAAATAGTTAATTATAGAAAATACAAGTTTCTTTTAAAACACTTACCTAAATTTGTTGTCATCCTTAAACTTGAGGCATGTCACTCTATAAACCGTTTTAACGGTTGAAGAAATAATTTTCAAGATCATTGTTTTGGATAGATACCTGTGTCTTGTAGAACACTTTTTCTGAACTCGAGAGGAAATATGGTTTATACAACTAACAAATTTTGGTTACTAAAGTA
This sequence comes from Eriosoma lanigerum, assembly GCA_013282895.1. NCBI lineage: Eukaryota > Metazoa > Arthropoda > Insecta > Hemiptera > Aphididae > Eriosoma > Eriosoma lanigerum. Next base: position 24,601,021 of record CM023359.1, read on the forward strand.
TGAATAATAATATAAAAGATGCGAGGTGTGAAGTAAAGTGTTTAAAATCTAACAATAATATTAATTATTAATAATTATATAAAAAAATTTTGAAAATTTAATGTTACTGCGAACTACATACTATTGGATAGTAGTCAGTACTTCAGTAGAAAGGAAACATGATAAAATTGAAAATAGACAAAAATATAATAAAATCTATTTTGTCATAATGTAAAAAATAGAAATACAGAAGGAATATTTGAAATTTAAATAATTGAATTGAATATTTGAATATGCAAGATAGGATAATATTTATTTGGGTTATGCCAATATGTTAACGAGATAAGGGATATTAGATTTGATAACAATCCTCTTACTAGGCATACCAAAGAGTAATATTCTATGAGGCATACGTACAGACCACAGAGTTGTAATATACATAATGGGTATCTACGTGATTTCGAACACGTTCTCTCAAAAGAAGTTTCTTTATTCTGTTGAAGGTATGCGCGGAAGATATTTTAATTTGGTCATACTGTTTTATTACGTAATTGATGACGATAAATTGTCGACACTGCTAAAAAAATGTCAAAAGTGCGCGTATTTCGATTTTTGTAATTATGTAAACATTATGATATAGTAAATAACACGATTAAAGATAGAATTTCTACTAATTTTATTCATTAATTTATACTTAGTTTGATTCCCTTTGTTTGCTGGTAACTGGAAAAGTGGAAATAGATATTGTTCACATCGTAATATTATTAGTTATTACATTTCTAAATATAATTAGGTAGCTTTGTGTTTATGTATACTAGTATTAAAGTATTGTGTTGAATAGGTTATGTTATTTTGATCCAATTATTTGAAATGTATTTTAAATTTTAGAATATTAAATATAAATGTTATTGTTTGTTATTATAATGATACTAAAGTCTTTTTAGTATCACACACGACGATATTATACATTGATTTTAATTGAACGGTTGTACAAGGGTGTCCACTGTCCATCATCGAAAATCTATTGGGGAACTTTAAACATGGACATGCATTAAAGGAATAAACAATATTTTGTGTTTAGGTCACAGTTTATATTTGTATTTCTACTACAGATATATAAAACAATAGTTGTTTTATTAATCTGTGATTTCTACTAATATAAAATGATAATGTAGTTAGTATAATCACAGAATAATTGGCATGGTAGGTATATACTTTTTACATACATAGCACATAGATAGATACAAAAAAGCTAAGGAAAGTTGTTCCTCTGCCCCACACAAAGGACGCCAATGACGTTTTACACGAATCCCGTTTCAATAATTCCATATCGGTGTATTTAGTAGTCGGATCGGTTTTCACAAAGAATTAAGATTTACTGGATCATATAAAATATTGAAAATTAAAAGTGTTAAGGCAGTTAAACGTTGTATCTTTGTATCGTTGTATTATGAATACATGGTTGTCAATTTTTCACACTTAACGATATTATCGTTATCGGATTCTAGAGTTTATAGTTATAGCAAACAACTTATTTTGTTGCAATAATATAACATAATTTTAAAACTAGTAGGTATAGTAGTAAATATGTAGAACTAGTCGATCTTGTAATACTTACTCGAATCACGATCTTTTAACATGTTGTTAAATTATGAAAAATGTACGTTAATATAACCATTGATTATAGAATAGAATTTTCTAGTCTATACTTTAATCAATGATATAACTAATAGAACAACGTTGGACATTCTGCGTTATTAAATAAATCCAGTGACGAATAAACTAATAAAAAACAAATTATCACCGACTATATTCCTTGAGAATATTTGTTTCGCCAAATAGCCGCTGTGTTTTTGATTGTTTTTGTTTTCATTGTGCCGATCAATGGTTTGTGGTAGGTAAATACCCCACTTGTTTTATAGGTAGGTAAATACAAAATTAGTAATATAATTAACTATAAATATAAATATAAATTATTTAAATATTAATAACTATCTACACCAATCGATGTTTTTAAAAGAATATTATAATGATACCATATTAAAATAAAATATATATTTAATTCTCAGACTTAATTATTGTAACGTTAACCCTTAATATAGTGTAGTTATACAAATAAAATATAACATATTTTGAGATGGGTATCTAAAATGAATTTTACTTCAGTACTTCAAAAACAGATCAGTACCACTGGAAATAAGATAATCTATTGGTTCAATCAATTTTTTTATTTACCAACAATTAAAATAGTTATCAACAATTTTCAAATTAAGCAAATTATAATATTATCTTCCTTTATATACATATTTCAATACAAATAAAAAAATCATTGCTGCTCATATCTATTTATACATATATTTTTTATTATTATATCTTTATTTGTATTCTTACCTTTCTTATATTTAAGCTATCTATTTATGTTCTTCATTTTTTTTAGAGATATATTAATTTTTAATTAAAATGTTTTAATAAATAAAAACAGATTTAAAAATAACCAGTAAGAAACTTTAAATTTTTTTCTTAATATTGATATATTTATAAATAGTGAAGTTAAAAATAACACATCTACATTCAAGATAAGTAATAAAATAACTTTTTAACTAGTTTTTAAATTGGGAAAATTACGTTAAACGTTTTTCGTTTCCATTACGTTTATACATTTCAATCGTTTTTAACATTATACGAGTACACATAATGAATAAGAGTATATAAATTACTTATCACATTTCTTTAAATATAATTGAAATTTCATAATTTTAAAAATATTCTTTTCAATAATAATCTTAATCAAATTTATTATACAACAAAATATAAGGATATAGCGTCTCCTTAAGTAATGAATAATATAAATATATAGTAAGCTATATTATACTTTGGTGTTTTAATATGTAGAAAGAAACAAAGATATTTTACAATATAAATTATAATATCCAAGTAAAATTTTATGCCGTAATATTTCTGATAATGTCAGAACACTCGGAACGTAATTAAATTTTTAATCAGTAATTCAGTATAGATCTACGTATCTTGTAATTTTACTAATTATATGCAGTATATTATCGGCCATCCAGTATGGGTATACTTAGGTATACTTGAATAAGTTATAGTCAAAATTCATGTCGATTATTAACGAATTCAATAATAATAGTTAGTACCTTTATCGAATTTCCCGAAAACCGCATTGCTGCAGCTGTCGGGTTAAAATTGTACCTTTTAGGACTTGTGAAACACGGTCTACGAGACAATCGTATACAATTTCAGTTATAATTAAAAACCGTTCTGGCGAAGACAATGAATAATATTATATACCAATTACCTATTTCTATTATTTTATCAATATATATTATCTTATATATATATTATATTATATAATATAATATAATAATATCTATTATTTTTATCAATCGTATCATGATCATACTTAGATTGATTTTTTTTAAATGTTTCTATAAAAATTATACAATAATTTCAAGGAGGGATTCTATTTCTAATAAATTAATAACTTCCAGTCTCCAAATTAAGGCAAATACGTGTAAGTAGTTATAATTAGAGGGTAGGGTAATATAAAAAATGAAATAAAATGAGTTATAAGAATACGTAATTAGTAATTACCTATATTAAAATCATTTACTGTATCAATACATATTGCATAAATATAACATTTTTGGTATATTGTCTGTGAGTTATAGTTGTGGTTATCTTATGGTTGTGGGCCTCAATTAACATCAAATAATAAAATATGCTTTGAACTCGAAAGGTCTTTGAAAACCGTATGAGAAACATAAACATGTCTGTATAGGATTATCTAAATTAAGTATTAAGTACAGCGATTTAATACAGGATCGACGAACGGAGAAAAAAAGTGGAAATTCGTGGTTCGTGTTCTCATTGATCGCCTAAACTTTAAGCCGTCAACGATTTCATCGCTGCATTGTTCCTCTATTTTATTTTGTTAAATTCGTATAACTAGTAGTACCTTATTTTTTTCATATAATTAGATAAATATAGACGAAGAACATGACCAAAAAAAAACTTTTGAAAAATTAAAAAAATTACGTGAATAATAGTACTAACTAGATAAAATTCTCTACCGAAAGCATACCCTATTTGTGGTAATCGGAGTACATATACTACACAAAAAAGTGTCTTCAGACTTTAAAAGTACATTAATGTGAAATCTTAAAATTTGAAGTCGTGTAAAATAAAAATGAATCTTTCGATTTTCAAATTTTTTTATAAGCATATTCAAGAGTTTCATAAAACATATTATATCAATTTTTCAGTTAGTGTATTTAAAATAAAATAAAATATTTTTTTTTATTATTTTACCATACAACAATCTATATAAAAATATAATATTTTATCAATGGCATTGAAAATTCCAATTTTAAATACTTATAAAAAAAGATTGTGCATGTTGATTTACGAAATATTTTAAAATTATTTTATAAGTAGTATATGATTATGCTTCTATTAAATTTCCAAACCACAAAACACAAATATTCAAATAATATTATACATTATTGAGTAAAACAATTCAAAGCTTTATATTTTGATATAAAATAAATGTAATAATTTCAAAAATATTTCTCATATATAAAATACATATAAATACATCAATGTTAATAATGAAAAAACAATTTAAAGTCACGTTTTCAAAATTATAGTTTCCAAAAATTTTACCATTTTTCGCCATATTTTGGTGATTTTTCTTCTCCCAGAAAATTTCTTTGAGATTTTTGAAAATAAAAAAAATTAGATAAATAAAATACCAACTAGTTGCAATTATTTACCGAAAGTATACACTATTCATGGTAATTGGAATAATTTAATTCTAAAACCAGAATATTATTCACTCTGGTCATAATCTAATAGTAAAACAATTATTTTCTACATAGCATTATAAGATTACAACAATTAAAAGTTTTTTTCGGACATTTTTAAACTCACTTTAGTAAATACATAGGTATAAATAATATAGTATAATAATATAGGTAGGACTATACAAATACAATATACATAATATTATAAACGTGTTGGCTAATACTCAGACATATGATTTACGATTTAATTATACTTTGTCAATTTAGATTGAATTATATTTATAGCTATATATATATATTATAAAAAGATATTAAAATTAAAATATTTGATATTTTATTATGCATTTAATAACGTTGTTATCATAAATAAATAAACTGGATAAAAGTTCGCCACAGGTAGTGGCGTCATTTAGGGGGGGGAGGGCACTCATACATTTGCCATAGTCTATAATTTGCCAAATCCTAAGTTGACAAATTTCAAAAATACCAACCCCTAAATACAACCCCTTAATTGATTACCGCTTACAATAAAATAAAATATCCACCAAAAAAAAAAAAATGACCCTTCCACTCGTGTTCTTAAGAACAATTGGCAAATTTATGGGTCTGCCGTAGTCTAGTAAAAACTGAAATGACACCACTGGCCACAGGGAAGTGATTAAAAACGGCTCAACGATAAAATCGCTATAGTGAATCTTATGGCCAACCGTTTGGTCTGAGTGTAGATAATTGCTGGTCTTATTACTGTCTTATAATAATATCTACATTTCAATCTTATCGGCAACCTTTTGTTACTCAAAACATCCAACATCTATCTCCACTTCATCGGTATGGTGATATTTTGTTTCCAGCACAATTTGTACCTTGAGTTTTTTATTTTTTTTGTTCCCTTTTCGGATATTTTGTTCCTTATATGTGGACAATTTGATCATCCTTTTTTTATATTTTTAACAAATATTTAAGTGGATATATTTTGTTCGTTTTAGAAAAAGTGGATCAAAATATCTCAAAACGGAACAAATTACTATACAAGGATTTTAACCTAACATTATATACATCATTTGTAAATATTATGCATCAAGGTACTTCTCCTTAAAATATATACTTTTTTGTTATCTCTTCTATTACTAAAGGGAACAGGTAAAGGCTCAAAGGTGAACCTTAGTGTACACCAATTCGTATACTAAAATTTTCCATTTCTCTACATACACACTCTTTACTTTCGTTCTTTCCTTGCCCTTTCATCATATGTAACATATATATTACTCTACTACTTTAATAGTAATCTTTCTGTACACCGTATTTTATAATAATTTATTTAGAAACTTAATACAAAATTACAAATGGGCAGGTTTTATGGACTTTAATGGTTTTATGTTGTTATAAATTAATATTCAAAGTTATTTATGTTATAGCTAGGTACCTATATTAAATTTATTGTTAATTTTCATTAAACTTTTAGAACTTTTGGAAATAACGGATAATACACTTAACGAACTTTTTACTTATTAAAATATACAATAGTTAGAATTAGCTGAAATTATACCTAGTTATATGAGAAAAAATGGATTATTCGAAATATTATCAATATTATTAGGACATACCTAATATTTATACATTTATAAAAATATTTAAAAATTTGTTATAGAAACAATTATGGGATCGGCCATGGTCGAGTGGTCTAAACACTCTAAACATATGTTAACTTTTGTGTAGTCACGGTTTTTTTACGCGTGATGTGGCGTCTGGCCTTTGGAGCAAGTTGGCTATAATTATCTAAAAAATAATTTGGTTAATTAAACCGCTATATTTTTCTAGTTAACCAAGAAATATTTTCGACCCCTTGACATATGATTGGTGCCAGTAAGGTAGCATAGCATGTCGTTAGGAAACAAGTGGATGTAATAAAAGTATAAAACTGCTAATTTTATAGAAGTAACAAATTCGTAGTTTGTAAGTCATTAAGCTATTTTTTGTTACTTATATGGACTGAGTTAATTTTTTTAAACTGAAAGTGTTTTGTCTTATATGCAATTCAAAAATAAGAAAAATATATTTTATAGTTATAAAAAGACTAATAATAAATTATTAAATATTTTACAAATTACTATAAACTTTCTCCTTATTTTATAGTTATTATTTCTAGAAACATTACGTTCCTATAAGGATATATGCGTCATCGGATACATATCGTACGTATAGTATTTCAATTGAGGTAAATGAGTATGATTAACAAACCATTCTATGCTCATATAATTGTATCTGACTATATGCGTTGATATTGAATTTTAATCTAATTTAAAGATAAATTATATAAGAAAACTAAACTAATTCAAAAACTTAATAATAATATAATCGTAACATTTTCGTTATCTTTTGCTTTTAAAATTATTTTCTTTTACAATTTCAGCCTTCTGGTAATCTCAAAATGTATGGTAATAAAAAATCATAATATTATTCATAAGTTTTAGTTCCTTTTAAATTACAATATGTTAATCTTTACTTTAATTCTTACTTCATATTAAAGTAAAACAAAATTTTTTTTTTTTTAAATTAATATGGTAATATTATTATCAAGTAAAATTAAAAGGTTTTGTTTAAATATAACTTTAATGTTCCATACTATTTTTTATGCAAATTGTAATTAAAGTTTATAATATATGAGTACAAATTTTTTTTCAAATTTTTGCTAAAATAAATTATTTGTTATTGTCCATTATATTATTACATAGCATTCATAGGTAACATAATTGGTACAATTTAAAATAATATTATATTTTATAAATACTTATTTAATTTTGTTAACGGTTTATTATAAGGTATGATATATATATATAATTATAATATACTATTCACAATTTTTAATAAATAATGTTTTATTATTATTATAATTAATTTTAGTATATTTTTACGATAACATTATTTTATGTTTGGTTAATAATTTAATATATTGATAAAGATTAACAGTCAGTCTATAGTAAGAGAATTTACGTTAGTTTAGTTTATTATATAATATATAAACTCTAAAGTTTAATATATATTTTTTATTTTGTCCATTGACTGTATAATATTATTTAAATATAAATTAATTTTTATTTCTATGTGTATTTTAATGGTTATGTTTGTAATTTCAATAAAGTATTATTATTATTGAATATTTAAGGAGTCATAAACAACATAAAAGAAGTATGGCAGTATAAACAAAATGTTAAAGTTCCTTCACTTCCACGGATAATTGAATTTTTTATTTTCATATAATTTTTGTTATAAAAATAAATCTAATATATTTAGATAAATATTGATAATATTATTTAAGTCTATAACAGCGTATTATAGTTGTTTAATATAATGTTTAGAACTTTGTAAAATAATAGATATTCTATTAAATGAAAGAGTGATTAAGTTTATTATAATTATTATTTGTTTAAAATTTATTAAAAATAATACATTTATTAAACAGAATGGTGTTTGGTATTATACAAATGTTACTAATTATTTTATTTATTAAAAAAAAAATTATTTATTATGCATAAATTATGAGTTATACATTAATTATACATATAAGGAGCAAGTAATAATAGTTTTGGTTAAATAATATATTCTACTCAACATCTTTTTCTATTAGTATAATAGGTAGGTACTGAAGATTCGTTTAGCGTTGTAGGTATAAAATGCTTAAAACGACTAAATCTGAATAAGGCTATGTAAATTATGAAACTTGATCCCATTAAAAAAAGACAAATGTGTTAGTTTCCAAGAAAAATTAAAAACCTTTTGTATATAATTACACGTTCAAATAAAAGATAACATTTTGATGTACTTTTAAAAATGATGGCTAATTTAATTATTTAAAAAAAATGTAATTATTTATGAGATAATTATACATACAAATCTGTTTTTAATTATCTTTATTTTTTAGTCATGTTGTCTGTTAATATACAAGATTATGTATATAAAATTATAACTTATTAGTATATATGGATACGATATTATACAACTGTAAACATTATAATTACATATTGGACCAGTAAATTACTAATTGTCATTATTGATGTTTATATTGATATTTTTCATGATTTATTATTTTAAAATATTACATTTTAAATAAATTACTCCTAGCCATGGTTTAATCTATATTTTCTTCTACTCTGTACTTTATTCTTTGTTATAATAATATAACTATTTTAACAAATTTACCAATAGATGACCAGTGTCATATTGAGTATCTATAGGAGTATCATAATATATAACAGGAATAACTAGAATTGTTTAAAATCAAGTTTATTTTTAATAATATTATTTATTATTAATTAATAGTTTAATTATAATTTATAGTATATTAAGTATACTATATATATATAGTTAGCAGGGAGGGGGCTAAACAGTCGATCACATGTGATGTTAAATAGTAACGATTTAGTCGATCTTCTATTGTTCGAATTTATTTTTATACAATATTAAAAATAATCATAATTAAAATATTTATTATTATTATTATTATTTTTTTTTTATGGAAGTCGATCTTAAAAGGAAAGATATATTCACAGTACATCTTAATCAAAAAACGTTTTACTATCCTGGTATACAGTTAGGAATGTTTTGTGTATGCAATGTCATTAATATATAGGTAAGTGGAATATTTACGAAGTCAATTTCTAATGCTCTCTTGTTATAATAATAAATTAATATTATAAAACATGTTTATTATATTGTTTTGTACAATAAGTGATTTTTTTTTTAATATAGGTACCTATGTGTTGTTTATTATGTTTGTGGGTATTTTTTAAAAATAAAAATAACTACGTAGCTATATATTCACCACTGTTACGACTGAACGAAAATAAATAATTTATGTTATATTGTGTAATAGAAATATCAAATACTAATGATAATCATATTATTAATTATTTTATCTACTTAATACTCTAAAAAACAGTTTAATGTCAAGGTTTAGTTAAAATAATCGTCTTTAGAAAAATAGACTTAGTTTCTAAGATTATAACGTTTCAAGCTAAACGATTTTATTTGAGATCACGAATGATTAATGTCATAAAGTTTAGGTCACATCAGTTTATGTACTTTATCATTAAAATAGAACAAAGAAGGAAAATAAATTTAATTTCTTAAAACCCGTATTTTTCTCCAAGCGTATTATATTTTTAAAAGATATTTAATATTTATAATTTTTATTATGTAAATCGTCCTATATTTCCTTTGGTCTTCGTAGATTATCATACGTGGATACATTAAAAATGAAAATGTTTTCAAAGTATGTATAAACATTTTTTTTGTTTTTCCTGATATACTTATATACATACTAGTATACTACAAAATGTAAGCGAAACTAGGTGTTTAGACATTTTCCTTATATGACAAATTTTTTTAAAATAATCACAATTACAGTTCGGATTTATATGCACTAAAAAAGTTTAAAACAATATGCATTTATGTATCAATAAACCTTAAAATTTATACCTAATAAATGCTCTTAAAATTTTTAAAAATATGAAAAATTATGCTTTTTTTTGGACAAAATATGTTCTTATTCTAAAACATACAAAAATGTTATTACTAAAAAACCGAAATATAACAAATATACATTTTTGAATAAAAAATGTTTTTTAAATATTTTAGATTGAATAAAAAAAAATTAAAATTATTTATTAAATAATATCTATTTTGTAGATTAATGTCTTTTTTTAAATACAAATAAATATAAAAGTGGGAAGGCCGATTTTGGACGTTCCTCCTTCGTCCCTTCGGTCCTCGGAGAAATTAGTGGTTTATTACGATTTGAATGCAATGATATTGCATTAGAAAATACGATTCTGAGCGTATTTAAATATATTGCAATATATTATACTAATAATCCATTTCAAAATTTACCACGAATGAAAATTACATATGTAAATATGCAAAATAAATTTTAAATCCTTACGATCAATATTCAAGGAGATATCCTTTTCAAAGAAAAACTTATGGGAAATTCAAAAAATGAACTAAATAAAGTACCAATTAGATGAAATTCGGTATAGAAAGGGTACCCCCTACTTATTGTAATTGGATCATTATTTCTACCCGAAAAAATATTTTTATACATCAGTAAAAAGCCTATAAAAATTACCGATTTTCCGCTTTACAAGAAAAAATTTTTGGGAAATTTGAAATATGAGCTTAATAAAGTACCAAGAAGATACGATTTGCTATCGAAAGCATACCCCACTGTGATAATCGGACTATTTTTTCTACTCGAAAAATGGTTTTCATACACCAGAATTAAGCCTATAAAAATTGCCGATTTTCCGCTTCTCAAGGAAAAACTTTTAGGAAATTCAAAAAATGAGCTTAATAAAGTATCAAGTAGAAAACATTTGTAAGTGAAACATATGCTATGCGTGATAATGGAACCATTATTTTTACTCAAAAAAAAGTTTTCATACATAAAAAAAAAAAACATCTTTGTAGAAACAATACATTCCGCTCAGAATCTAATATAAATTAGTTAACAATACAATTTAAATTTATTAAAATAAATTCATGATTTATAACAACAATTTATAATATGAGTAGTATTTTAATACACAATTAATAAAAAATGGAGGCATAATAGTATGGGAAAAAATTATGTTTTATGAAATTTTCTATAAAATATGTGTAAATATGCAAAAACTTTAAATATATCGTTATCCCTAAATTATACATTTTTATGCACTTTATAATTTTTTTCTAAGTATTCTATGATATAACGTAAATCGTCGACATTTCTTACTTCCATCGAATTGCATACTTTCAATAAAACTATGAAAATTCATACAAATCAAGACTCCAGTTACCATAAAATAACTAAATATTATTAATAGTTTATCAAAATTACAGTTTCCGTGAATTTGGCCGTTTTTAAACCATTTTTGGTAGTTTATCTTCTCCCAAAGGAATACTTTTGAAGAAATTGAAAAATGAGCTAAATAAAGTACTTAACCTACAAGGCTACCAACTAGAAAAAATTCGTTACCAAAAGCATTCCGTGGATCCTACTTGTGGTCATCGGTGAAATGTTAAAGTTTGAAGACGTTTTAAAAAAAAAATGTGAATACCAATTTTCATAAAAAAGAATATGTTATCAAATACATATAAAATTGTTAGCTTAAAATATTAAAAATCAAAATATTTATGCGTTAAAACTTACGTTAAAATTATAAAAAATATATTATTCAATTCTATTAAAAATTTTAACTATAAAAGTTTATACAAAAATTGAGACTATCGATTTACAAAATATTTTTAAATAGGTGGAATAATAAATAATTATGCTTCTATAACATTTTAAAACCATTAAACACAACATTGCAAATAATATTAAACACTTTTGAGAAAAAAATTACATTTTTGGATAAATTTTAAAGTTATAGATTTCGACAGATAGAGATAATCAACCAATCCATCTTACCACAAGTGTAGATTATATAAAAGAATATATCTAAAACAATTTCCTACATTCAAAATTGTATTAGTTATTATAAAATATTTAAAATAGAATTCGTCAAAATTATAGTTTCCATGAATTTTGTGCGCAAAAAAAACGGAAAATAGGTTTTCAATCATCGTTGATTTTCGTAGAATTTCTGATAGATTTTTTTATCCCAAAGAAATACTATTGAGAAATTCGAAAAATATGAGCCAAATTAAGTACCAAGTTGATGAAATTTTCTACCGAAAACATATTTTATTCGTGGTAATCGGGCCATTATTTCTACCCGAAAAATTATCGTCTTTAGACATAAAAAAAAAACATCTTTGTAAAACCAATAAATTCTTCGCTTCTCGTAAAATCTAAAAAAAAATAAACATTATGAATTAGATATTAGCAATTATTATTTAGTAATATTACCTAATCATAGATAAACATTGTATCTATGTATCTATGTTTTGGACATATATATCAACATTAAAGTTTTTATTTTAAATACAAATTATATTAAAAATAAAATAGGTATTTCAAATTATCAAATAATCCTATTCCCCGTTCTGCCGTAGTTTCGCCTACGGGTATGTTACTTATAATAATTATTTTTACTATACAGGTTTTTTAGTTATTTGATACAATGCTCGTATAAATCAAATAATAATATTGTCTTATATTCTTATATTCTTATATATATAGTACAAGTATCTCGTAAGATATTATAACTATTAGGTATATATTGTATATGCTGTATAATATGTTTGAATATAATTTTGAAAACTACAGATTATGTGCAAAACACGGTAGGTGTAGTTTAACACAGTATATACTATATACTATAATTTATTTATTATTTAATAATAATTTGAATAACTTCGAATTTCTGTTTGATTATTATTAATTATTGCTTACATGAGTTGTGAGTACGTTTTTACTCCTTTACGCTATTATTTTTGTATAGTAGGTACCTTAAACACTATAATAATATGTCAATATAATTCATGAAAAATTGAATTTGAATTTCAAATATTGTTTATATAGTAAATAGGTGTTAAAGTTCAAAATGAAATTACGAGTATAGTATGTAAATATGAGTTATTAATATATACTTTGTACGTTTTTACGAAATTTCGTACTTATGACACATTTACACGAGTAAATTTGAAAGGTATATATAAGGTTTCGTATTATGTATACACTTAAGTTACGGTATATATGGAATACAATACTGTATAAATAATATTAAACAGAAACGTGAAAGCTATGATTAATAATTTTCAGTCGAGTATATTTTATATTATATACCTACAGGCTACAAACATATTGCCGGCAAAAGTATACTGTAAAATAAATAGTACAAGATGAACAAATGGAAAGCGGAGCTATACTCTAGAAAATAGTAATTTTAGACACATTAATCAGTAATCGTAAAATAAAAATAATACAATTCACTTATTACTTTTTTTTTTTTTAAATATGTTTTATTAGTAGTTTCGAGTATATAGGTCTCGAATATCGTTGAAAGCTATCTTTAATTATTTAGCAAAATAATCATAGTTTCTTAGCAAGGAAAACATTTTGAGTGGAGCGGTAGTTAAAAATTTACCCTATAAGTCAACAGGTAGGACAAATTGAAGTTTTTTGGGGATGTGATTTATAACTCTATAATCCTTCTATACCACTACAGTGAGTATACAATGGGCGGGTAGATGATATAGACTAAATTAAACTTTTCTATAGTGTGTTTTTATTTTATATTGTATTAGAGAGGTCTTAAGAAATAATAATATTATGCCAAGTACAGTAACTTGGATACAAACATAATATTATTGTATTCATACCATAGTTATTCTAAATTTTTATGTCTCGGAACAAAGTAGTTTCGCTGCATTGGCATCAAATAAAGGTATAATTCATGATGTATTCCAACAAGTGAAAAACATTTTTTTTATCTTATTCATTCTGTGCAGTATTATAATATAGTGTCATGTGTCTTTTAGTACTTTTATAAAGCATTTATTATTTGAAATTCACATAATAAATTATTTATTACATGTTTGGGTTCAATTAAAATAAATTTTTACTTTCTTATTTTATAAAAAAAACCTAACGGTACTGCGATATAATAATATATTTTTTTGCTCGTACACGAATTGACTATTATTATTATTGAGAACTATAATAATACATTTTATATACGATAAATCGGATTAGACACTACAGCCAGTGTTGTGACAATGTTCCCGAAGAGTACACGGATAAAGTCAAGTTGTTAATTTTTTGTACTTAACACCGTGCTTCTATCACGGTCGCTGAACGGCTTAAGATGTTTTGGGATTGTTGTTTATCTTTTAAGATACCATTGTGTTACGTACTTTAATTTTGTTTTGGAATTCTGTACATGAATCACAGTGTAAATTACACTGTATATATCCACGTTGTTTATTTTATTAAAACTTTTATAATATGTTTGTGTACAAACATATTATAATATTTAAATATTTATTATCTGCTATATATAAAAAAAAAATAAATAATAATAATAATACGATTTAGTTGGGATTATAATACACGAACTGCGATCTCTGCAACAGAGATCTTCCTGAGAAGGCGTACGCGCACGCGCACTCGCGCTGTTGCGTATTAGAAACGATTAGCGGCCAATCCAATATTGGGTACGTGAAGTATAAAATGTTATTATATATTATTATTAGCGTAATATGATTAAGCGACACGCAGAAAAGAGGCGCCCGTCGGTCACTTGGACGTGTCGAAGGGACCGCCGCCGCCGCGTAAGAGCAGACTTTTCGGTGTCCCTGGTGAGCGGCGTACCAACAAACGCGCGCGCGCGCGGGGGTACGCGCACATATACACACGTAAAATGCCCGCGCGCCGTTCGCATATTGCCGATGGGGGCCCCCGGTGGCGTCGTCGTCAGCCGCGGTGGTGGCGTTGCTGCCGCTGCTGTAGCCATAGCCGCCGCCGTTTAACGATTGGCGACAGCCCGGGATCGGCAGCAGCAAGCTTCACCCCTCCCCACCCACACTCCTTCCCCCGACAACCCCGTACGCCGCACCGTCGAGCACCTTTACGCGCGTACAAATCCCCACTACCGCGCCGCATCCATCGCCAACAACGCCACCGACGTTACGGCGACGCGGTGCACGCGGTGGCGAGGTGGTGGCGTACGCGAGCGCCCGTACCGTAGTAAACTTTTATCAGCCACCACCGGCAAGGCACCCCCACCGACGCCGCGGTGGCGTCACGCACCCGCACTCGCCAGAGACCGAAGCGCACGCGCGCTCTCTCACGTTTAGTACCGAGTAGAACGTCGCCGTCGTCGACTGTCGTTGCGCCGCGTTTGTCTCCGTGCGTCGTTCTCGCCGTACTGTGCGCGACACGTTATTTTACGTCGCGAGATAACGAGATAATAACAACAACGGATAGATAACTACTCGTTGTCGGCGCGTGTACGCGAAAACGGGACACCGTTCAGCCGCCGTCGTCCCGGTTCGCGCGTATTGTATTTACGAGCGCGAGCGCGCGCGCGTATTTAATTAAATTTTATACTTTCTATTCCACGCTATTGTCCTCTAAATATTATATTGTTTTATATCAACAAATGACGGGCCATACCGTATACCGTGCGTGACGTGCCGACGGCCCGGTAAAAACCGCTGTCCCGCGGAACGCGTAGGTACATAAACAATCGGTATTATGATCGTGTGGTGAACCGCCGGCGTGTGTTGTTCAACCGACGCGCTACGTAAACGCGACGACATGAAGAAGTTCACGTTCAAAGGTGTTTTGGACGGTATACGGTCTTCGGTGGCGCCGCCGACCAAACCCGATCAGGGGATCGTCGAGACGCTCCGGTCCGATAACTTCCAGGTGGCCAAGGTTAGTTTTCCGTTTTGTTTTACCGATAATAACGCCAATGTGCGTTTTAATCAAATAAAATTATAACGCAATAGGTAGGTACTACTAACAATATTAATATCGCATTGCATAATAATACCTACGACCGACGACGATAACGTCGACACGTCGTTTCCCGTGGCCCGGTGTTGTTGTTCGCGTGATGTTCGCGCATAGAGAGGGGAGACGCGAGGTTATTATTCGTGTATATATTATGCAATGCACCGTGTGTTCACTCTCCGGTGATGATGTCGGTCGCGCGCGCCCGCTTATCGAACCGTATTCTAAGCGGCGGCGGTGGCGGCGTCGTCGTCCTACTCCGGAGCCACTGTATCATCGGCGGTTCAACATGTGCGACCATATGGATGTCAATCAAACAAACCGCCGCCCGCCGCCGGTACGCCGTCACACTAAAATCCCACCGACACCCACCACTGTGGGTGACTGGTGTGTAGGGGGTAGATTAGAAAATTATATTTTATAACATTTCGGATAAAACGTGCTCTGTAGAATCTACTGACGCGACTAGCCATACAATCAGCGAAGGACTATAATATACTTTTCTACGTGATTTAAAATTAATAATAACGATTATTGGACCATAAATTTGGAGAATAAAACTCGCTCAAGTGGAAGAACGTACACTAATATTGTCGTGCATCAGTATTGCGTAATTAATTTTAGATATTTATTAATATGTTTTTTTAAAATTTAGAAGTACTCTCAAGCCTTATTGCATTGGTTTTTTTAAAAAATATTGTAATTATTTGTCGTTTCTTCGTGATCTTCGTTTATCTATGTCTTCCATGTACTCGAATATTATTCTAATGTTTCTTTATCGCATACGAGTTCATACCTGAAGTTTCGTTTACATACAACATGTAAATAATGTTTGTCTAATCGTCGCACATCGGCACCGCACACAACTTGGTTTTTTTTAAAGAAAAACAAATGACACCCGAACAATATGTATTATTTTATATTATATTATATTAATGTTATCAAGTTTAAACGAATTTATTATCATGTAATTTAGTTAAACAGTTGTTTTTTTGTCGATATCTAAAATTTATGCGCGGTCATTGATGAAATAATATGTTGAAAGTGGTAAAACAACTATTAATAATTTATTTTAAAAACACACGTCATTTGTATTATTTTTTAACCGTATAGTATTCTTACTATTGTGACATAAAACGTACAGTATTTTTTCGGTAGGCATATATTTAATTGATTTTCGTGTCTTGTAAAATGTCTAGTCCAAAATAACACGCTCTTCCATAAATTAATATATTTAAATATTACGCGTTATATGTGTCGTACGTGCGAAAACTTAACAAAAAATAATAGATATATTGTGTGAAAATTGCCACTTGTTATAATTTTTATTACCTACCAAAATGTGTGACCTATTGGTCATACTGTAAATTTCGTAGTTGTACGTGTACTTTATGCATACGTCGGTTTTATCAATTTTATTGTTTGCGTACTAATGTATAATTATAGGTAGCTTTAATGGTTATTTGATAGAATTTTAACTTATAAACAAAAACAAATATAGGTAGGTGTGAACATATTGTCGTAATAGGAAATCGATAAAAATATATTAGGTTGCAGAAAAAAAAACCGGATGAAAAGCGTTTTTTAATACGATAAACCTCGTGATGTAGGTAGCTACCTAAATAAATAAATAAATAAATCTAAATAATGTTATAGAGAAAAAACAAGTTAAACTAATAACTGTGAAAATCGTTTTGACATAAAAAAAAAATATTTATGCAATGATGTAATGCAATAAAATATGTTAAAACCGTATTTTTAAATAAACAAAATAGATGAGGTACTATACTCCTCAATTATGGTTATATATTATGCTTTTATCGTAAATTATTATGCGAATATTTTTAATTTTATTTTTTATATATATATTTAATAATTAATAGTAGTATTTAAGACTAGTTTCGAGATAATTAACTGTGTAAGTACCAGATACCTAGTAAAAAACATAAGATTTAAAAAAAAATATTTTATTATTTAGCTATTAGAACCTGAAGGTTTGTAGGTGCAGCGTGTTGCTGTTTCACGATGTATGGTATAATAATATATGTATTCATTGGTTCTTCTACTGGCCTTCGAACCGTATTCAAATAATAATAACGATGCGTTGACTGTTTTGTACAGCTCCTTAAAAATTATATTTTGTACAATAATAATATATTTTGTTTCCGACCGTTTCGGTTTTGAATGGTTTAGGTTAAGGTATTCGGGAACACTATAGTCAGGATCAATATTGTAATCAATTACTGGGATATATAACCATTTATTATTATATTATTTGAATAGGTATTGCTACATTTTTCGAACCTATATAATAAAATGGTATAACGTGTATAAATTTGAAACGTTATATATATTTATAGATAACGCTTTGAAAATAATATAATATGTTACTACAACAAATTATGTTTTGATATATTTGTTAGCTAAATAATTTTTCAGTATTTGTCGGGAATTATAGTGACCTCGAAATAATATAAATTCGCAGCGAGAATCGGTCCGTATTATCATTGATCTGCGTCGTAATGTAACGCGATTACGAAGGTGAAAATAAATAGCAGCAGCATTGATAACAATCTATTGTCACCACAGTCATGGCAGGTTACACATTATACACATATACCTACGTTTATGTAATATAACACTAATATTATTATAATCGCTGTTGCTAAACAAATCCGATGCGTGTGGTTTTTTAACAGTTTGAATCCTTAACAAGTGTTTAGATTTATGTATTTCCAACGGCGTAATGCATTTAATTGCGTTTTTGTAAACATATTTCGAGGGCTGTCAGTTTGAAAAACGTCTGGTGCTCTCTATTGCGAATTTGCAAAAGATATTATTATTATTGAAGCCTGCTGGGACGTTGACATATATTTTTCATTTTCGTATTCCCTCAAGGTATACTGTGAGAGGGCTTCATCCCCAAACACTGTACACACCCCTCCCCTCAAACACCCCTAGGAAGAGTTACGACGGTGGAATGTCGATTTCGTGCAAAATAAAGAATTCTTCAAACTGTACGTGAACGGATAACGTGTTTTTTTTTCTTCTAAAAAAACTGAAATAACCGAACAATATTAAAATAATTATCGTTTCAGTTAGTATGCGAATTAATAATATTTTTCACGACGGTTTTATATTAATTATTATTAATTTATGAATTTAAAATTCGTTTTTGTTTTTACAAATATAACGATTTAATTGGTTTTAAGATCAATATTTACATTGTGCAACTCGTCTCGTTTTGTTTTGGAATTACTCACAGCTGTGTTATTTACAAACTCGATTGTAACACGTTTACTCATATACCGCATATTTGCCTAATATTGTGTGCGGTATTATTATTCTAATTTTAATTTCATACTAACAATAAGTATATTATAATACACATTGAAATTGCATTTCACGATAATAATAAAAATATTAATATTTATTATATTGATTACTGTCTATTATATTTTCTCCACCACTTTATAGTTTTTATTTTAATTTGTAAAATTTACATGTCCTGTGGGTATATAGTATATATACTACCCTTCCACTATCACAGTAATTATCTGTCTAGATATTACTAACTATCTTCTTTTTGAACTTTGGCGAATGTTCAGTTGATCAGTAGAAAACTACGTATATAATATATCTCTGTATATTAAATTATGTACATTATAAGCTTAGAAATGTATAGAAACATATATACAGAATGTGTTGTGAAATATTTTTTTTTAATGAGTATTTACAGTATATGCATTCATAATTTTATTTTATTTAATAACACAGACATACGCGATTACGCGCATTTAATGATGTTAATTTATATATATATGCAGAATTTTATAGGAAAAGTTATTTATTTTTTTTTATATCTTCTGAGAAAGTCTCAACGAATAACTGAAAAGTTCAAGGGATTACTTAAACTAAATAGTTTAAGATTTATACGTATTTTCTGTTAGTAGAGTCTTGCTTTATGTTTTATGTATTATATAGTTATTTATTTACGAATAAGGAAAATTCATTTAGACTTGGTCCTCTTAGGCTTTACAGATAGTTCCTAAATATAAAATCGATTGAAAATAATTTGTCAATAAATGACGAGAATGAAATAAATATTATTTATCTCGAGTAGTAATAATAATTATATAATAATATTAATAGTATAATAATAAATTGTAAATCATCTAAATGATGAAAAAGTCATTGATATTGGTATTGGTGAAAGGTCTAAAGAAAATTATTGATTATATTTTTTCCTACGTCAAAACGATATTTATCAAATATAAACAAAAGTTATACGAGTATATATAGAAATAATTAAATATATTAAAAAACAAATCGATTTTAAATAGTATTAAAGTAATCATAATTAGAATATTATGTGGAATCGATATGTATTACATAATTTCATCATCAAAATCAAATCTAGATCAGTATAATATATATATTATAATATTATTAATATTAATACAGCACATTATTTCGTTTATGTGTATATCATTAAGTCCTATTGTAGAATTAAAAGAATAATAACAGAATTATAGTTAAACGATTTTTTTGCAGTACTTATGAGGCTATGACTATTATAGTAGTTAGTAACTATGTCATTGATGATTAACGAATTTATAGACCTGGGAGAATATAAGAATTCTAGACTGAATTATTAAAAGTCTCTTAATAGAATTTCTTAACTTATTATTATTTTATACTATTGCGTGTTTCTCGTTTTGTCACAATTAACAATACTGTAGTCACTAGTCATTCTAACGTGGGTAAAACTAATTGCCCCGTCTATTACGTATTATCATTACTTATTATTATTATAATATTCTCTCCGATATAATAACATAAAATACTTTTATCATTGATTATAAAACTAAAACGTACATGTCATTTTTACGACTATTGTTATTTAATGTTTTTTGTTTACATTTAACTATTTAAGTTAGTATCCAACGTGGTTAATAAATTCGAATTATATAAGTAAATCGAAATAAAATCCAAACCAACGAGAAGGTACTTATACTATTCTATATAAGATCCAGTTGTTAAAAATTATACTTAAAAAGTATGTGAACGATATATTGTGTTATATATCTCCTCGTCGTGTGTGTTGTTTCCTCCCCGGTTTCCTCTGTAACACGCCCGTGTAATAATTTGAATGACGTGCATGTTCGAGAGCAATTAGTAAGCGTTATGTATATAAAACGGTAAAATAACATCCCGCACATTATAACCCCTTTCTGTTCCTTCAAAGAAATAGTAATAAAAAAAAAATTACTACGAGGGAATTTCAGTTTTGCTCGATTGACCTCTTTACTATTCCTGTTGTTTTTCTACAAGAAAAAAAAACACAAATTTATGTAGAATAAATATAATATATAAATGTATAATATATAGGTATATTATATATAGCTTTTTAGTTCGAGTTATACAACCATTTTGTGTGATATAAAATATGTAATAAATCGGTATTAATTGTATATTATACATTGGCGTCATCAAGGGGAGGTCGTAGGGTTTGAACTCCTCAATGGAAATAACAATGATATCGTATAATTATATTATATAGAGTATAATAGTGGTCCGAAAACTGAAAATTGTCGGTATTGGTTCAACCTTCAGGGGCGCCATTTCAGTATTTTCATAGGGGGAGCGGCCAAGCTTTACGCAGATCAGACCAATTTTGTTTGATATTAAAATTATGTCAGTAATTGACAATTTCATTTGCGATGCATTTTTTAGGAATGTACAATGTTCTTTAGTTATAATTTTATTAAACATACCTACATCATTATTCATTGCTAAACAAACCACAATAACCCAAAATACAAACAACAAAATATTACAAATATACAAATGTACAATAAGTCCGTCTTCCATGTTATTGTAGAAGGCGTTGAAGGCGATTGTTGAAGGTGGCGTTTGAGTATTATGTATCGTAATAAAATACGTAAAAAAATAGGGGAGCCGTGGCCTACCCTGTTCCCCTCCAAATGGCATCCTTGCTTTCAGATAAGAAAAAAATTTGAGCGCGCTTCCGATCATTCATCTGTTTTTTTATATTGATCGGCCGGCGGTCACACCGGATAGTTTTATCTAGTCAGTATAGTTTTAATATCTATACGTGCACATAAGTTTTTATTTAATATTTCTTTATCAAAATGCACAATTTACAGGCTGATACGGGTATTCATGTTACAAAAATCTCGTACACATACCGTGGAATATTAATAATATATGGACACTGCGACGATACTATAACCTGCTCGTCGGGAATAAAAAAAAAAATAATGATGTACCTATTGACGAATTTTCATATTTGCTTAAAATTGTGTATAATTAATATTTAATGTGTACGTTATCTATTCATGGTTGACGAAATTTCCGTTCATTTATAATCTGTGGTGATTTTCGATCTAGTCTCTAGCGCATTATAGGACTCAAATGTATAGGATTTATTATCATATTATATTATTATAATGCTTGTAGGATAATAATTAACGTGGATAATAATTTTCCATAATTTTTATAAACAATGATATTTAGAATAAAATAATATATTTATTATAATTTTTGACGTACTTATCACATTTCAAAGTATCATCTGTGTTATAATGTTATAATACTTGAAATATTCGACTTTGCCCATATATAGTTCTGAACGATAATATACTATCTATTCAAATTAAATTAAATTAATTATATTAACAATTCCCTATACATAAACACTAATACTTTATGTAAGAATTATCTAATATATCACATTTAAAGTCTAATTTACTGATGCATAAAAGTATAAACGTAGTCAGTTTTACTTTAGAAAATTGTACATATATATGTACAATATAGCACATCCAAATACAATGGTTGCAAAAGGGAGGAATCCTCTTTAGTGACCAAAAATTATAAAAAAACACTATGGGATAATCGGAAAAATTATTTGGAACAACTTTGTACAAAAAAAAATAAATATGTATCATCAGAAATGTGATGGTAACTAAAACAATGGCCTGTTTTTATTATATACATGAGGGCTATTGGTAATCAAATATCGGTATTTTAATTTGATATTAACGTTGAAAACACGATCAAATAACGTATAAATTATTATATTTTCTACATAAAATAGAATATATGTTACAGCGAGCATAAATATAAAAAATACGTAGACATTAGTCATTTATTACGATTATACATTGTATAATATATGTATATATTTATTTTATATTAAGGCTTCAACTACTTTGGTTATTAGCCTTTAAAAATTAAATTACAATTATTGTGCGGTAGTCGGTAGATTACAATTATGATATGGTAATTATATGTGCAATATTTATAAATTAAAAATTATTAATTTTGGAACTGTTTTATTTGTTTAGTGCTACTTCATAATCCTAAGATATCTTCAAGTTATTTTTTATATTGTCGTATTGAGGGCATTTCAAAATTACGTGTTCAATGGTTAGTGCTGCTTAGCATTTGTTTCATGAGGTCATGACGGAGGTGGTAATTTCTGATTAAGAATGAGTGGGTTGGGAAAGTGTCCTATTCTGGTTCTTATAATAGTGACTTCGTGTCTTCTTTTAAAGTGTGGAGTAATCATTCATTTCTTATAAGTTTTAAAAATGTTTTTAAATTTATTAGTGAATGGAATAGAGTCCCAGTAATTTTGACATAATATGTAAATATAATATATTATATTGTATATTTTATTTTTGATTAAAGTTTTGATGTCATTACTAGGTATGGCAATGATAGTTGGGTTAGACATTATTCTAGTAGCAAGAACTGCTGCTTTATCAGCAGTCTCATTATCGGTTATACTTACATGTGATGATATCTATATGAATTGTATTTGTTTATTGTTTGAATTTAACTTAGTTGGGGTATTTTGAGTGATATTATTGGTTGGAAAAGAATTTTTAAGAGCTAGGAGAGTATTACGGGAGTCTCTAAGGATTAGAATGTTATTTGAATTTGTTGAATTACTTGAATTAGGGAATATGATTGCTTTATAAATGGCTTAGTTTTCTAATGAGAAGACGTTAGTTTTTGGAGCTAGTTTGTGTTGTATGTTGATGGTTTGATCTTAAAATTACTGAAATTCCTACGTAGGTAGGAGTATTACGATGCATCAGTATAATACATTTTAGTGAAATTGGGGAAATCTAACCTAACCTATTGAGTGATTTGATAAAATTTTTAGATATATTTCTGGTTTGTTAAAATCAAGTAGTTTGGTATTGGTTTTGATTTTCTATAGCCAAGAGGAGATTTTCGTAATTTTGTTTTTGATTATATTTTTATTAATGATAAAACTTGTAAATATAGTAAATACTTTATTAAATATAGCCATATGGGTATATAATACAAGGAGTATAGGTTTACTTATAACATCTAAACTACAAATTGATTTCAGTGTATTATTTATGCTTAAACTTCAACCCTTTTTCAGACATTGTTTAAAAATTAAATAATACTGTGCTAAATAATAATAATAATTATAATAATTTTGTTTATCCCATATAATTTTCAATTTATATAAAGTAAATTACAATACATAAATCTATATCAATGAGTAATTAAATAAATAAATAATTCAAATAAAAATATGTCTTGTTTATAATTTTATTTTAAATATATACTTCAATATTTTAAAATATAAACATTAGATCAATTATTAACTAAAAATTTTTCATATTTTTTTCTTTTTTACTTCGTTATAAATTATAACAATAAACATACCTATATTGTTTGTGAAATTGTATTATACAATTTAAGTTAATGTTCATTTATTTTATTTTATTTTTAATGACCTCAGCTCTTAGATTTTCGGCACGCACCGTAGCTTTATTTATGACTATATAAGTGTACTTGGTTTGGGCTCAGGATTTGTGAATGAAGTCCTTAAAAGAAAGCTATTTCATAAATGTATAAAATGTATGCCTATTTACAATGATAATAATAATAATAATAAAAAAAAAAAAACAATATTGAAGAGGAATTTTACTACTTCTAACCCTCTAGTGTTATTATTGTTCTTTAGTTACTTGTTAAAATATTAACATAGTATGATGCATAAATAATAAAATACATTTCATTGTTATTAGTTCATATATAATTTTATATTCTAAATGTATTAAATTAAATTAGTTCGTTATAATAATAAGTAATTAAATTATATTAAAATATGATAAATCATAATTGTGTGTAGTTCTTATCAATATCTATTCATATTTTTATTTTAGGCAGTGGTTTATTTATATTTTTTAACTATTAAGTGATATAATTTTAAATTTTAATGATTTATAATAATGATAATAATAATTAATAATATATATTATTGTATGCATATTAATATTTAGTATTTTGTGGTTTTAACATAAAGATTCAAAACAATAAAATTAATAATTATAATTATTCACTTTGTTAATAATTGTTTCTAAATCTAAATACATTTAAATTAAAAATATAAATAAATGTAAAATTACTAAAATAATATTTACACGAAAATTGTATGTTACTTTTTTAGAATTATTAATTCTTTTGTTAGAAAACTATGCCACTATATGATTAGTTCGTGGTTATCTTGTGCGTTATGAACTGTGTTTGTGGACAACTAGGTATTAATAATACAAAAATAATGTATCGACCTAAACTATTTTGAGCTTATGTGCGTCTACGATTTAAGTAGTATACGGGATGTATCAGATCTATTTAAAAATAACATTTTACTTTAAAGTTATGTGAAATTTGATATTAAAATATTTGAATTTTATTCAATGTCAATTTAAAAATGGGTCAAATTTCTAAGTTAATCATGTTAGTGATTTTTAGGAATATTTTTCGTGGGAATATTGAAATTAGTAAATAGTTATGGGACACCCTGCATGGCTGCATAATAGTGCTATATAATAATATTGTAATATAGTAATATTTTTGAATTTGTTAATAATTTGTTTAGAGTTGTTTTTATAATGTCTGTTTTTAAATGTAATTAAATAATTACGAGTATCTATATTAATTTTGAAACACAAATTTTTAATCTTTAAATATGCCTATTAGTTGTTAATTGAATAATTATATAAATGTTGAATAAACACCAAACAAGTAATAATACCTAAATTTTGTTAA
The DNA here is from genome assembly GCA_013282895.1 of Eriosoma lanigerum. Lineage (NCBI taxonomy): Eukaryota > Metazoa > Arthropoda > Insecta > Hemiptera > Aphididae > Eriosoma > Eriosoma lanigerum. Next base: position 24,627,391 of record CM023359.1, read on the forward strand.
ATATTTTAATAACTAATTTAATTATTTCAAATGTATTAATTGAAAAATGTATGTAGGTACAAACCGAATATTGATCAGTTAGATATACGTACCGATTAGGTTATAATCACTAGAACTTTAAAACGTAATATAATAATTATTAAATATCAATTTTTAAAAATTGTGGATATAAGTACAAATACTGTTTTTTAGTGAATACATATTGTTATAAAAATAATTGCACTATTTAAACTCAACATGTTTACATGTTTTCGTGGACTTTAATTTTAGATTAGTTAATTTTTTTTTTTTATTGTTCCGAGTTCATTACTCTGGCCTAAATTATAGTAAAATTGAGCACTTGTCATTTATGATTATTGATTATGAAATAATTATTATAATACTGTTTTGTAGCATATTTGTTTTCTACCCGTAATATTTCTATATAATAAACTATATTGGCGTTTGTTATCAATAAGTATGTATTTAAATAAATGTATAATTATTAAAATTATTTTGTAAAAAAAAATGATAACGATATTGGGATATTCGGTTTTCAGTAGAATTTGTCTTTCTAATGTGTAGTAATAATTTATAACGATTTTACAATCATTCGATGTCGCTATATTGAATTTTTTTTTGCAATCTGCAGTACCATATAATACTCGTATATATTTTCAATAGATAAATTGTATTTTATATATAGAACATAATTTTCTTTTTTTTATACATATTTTCTCCAAGATTGAAAAACAGCGGAAATGATATTGGAAATATAAAATTATGGTGCATCGGCTAAATTAATGTATGAACATCCCAAAACGTTTTAGTTTATTCTAAAAAAAAAAAATTAACTTTTACGAAAAACAATAAAAAACAATATTTTATAGTAATTTGCTTAATGAAACTACACTTCGTGTATAGCTACTATAAAAAAAAAAAAAAAAAATTAAAACTATTAATAATAATATAAAATGGAAATAATATTATTTATCGTCCTTCGCGTGTATAATATCAATGGACAATATTAATAATAATTTAAATAATTCATCGTCGAGTAGAGTAATAAGTAGCTTGAGGTGGTTTGTTGTCTTTATTCTATATGAGGTCTGAGGGTCGAGGTCGTCGGGATCGGACATCAATTATTATTGGCGTGCGCGTCGGCGGTGACCGAAAGGTCAAACATCGGTTAATTGTGTCATCACAACAACGTCGACAACGCGTGGTGACGATGACAGTATGGTTATCTATATGACTATAATTTATACATTTACACGCGGTGATTTAATAACGAATGAACGGAATCGAATGATCGATAGCTGTGAGGACCGTTCGAGGTTTCATTTTTAGTTTTAGAAATATCATTGGAACATTTTTTTTAAAAAAAATTACATTTTCATAACATTTTGATATTGTCAGCAGAGGCGGCTTGATCATGCATTTTGTGGTTCACTGAACCACCAATAATTTTGGAGTGGGTGTCATTTTAATAGATGTGGACTTGGTTTAGGTTACCTGGTCTTAGGTGGTAATATGAAAATGATAATTTGATAGCCAAGTCATTGCTAGCAGCAAATAGATACAATCACCAAAGATTTAATAGCATACATACATTAACTGCATTAACGATTAACATATATACAGCTTTATAATGAAAATATAGTCACGTATTAACCAGTAGCGGATCTAGAGTTAAATTCTAGGGGAGCCTTCAAAATAATTTATTACTAAGCAAAATAAAAAAAAAACCTAGTTTTGAAAATAGCTTTTTTAAAAATAGTTTTTAAATTATTTTAAACTATATTATTATTTATATATTTTTATTTCTAATGTTACATTGTTTGATTGGTTATTTATAATTCGGTACTAATCATATCAAAACATTGAAATTTCTTAGCAAGTTTTAATATAAATAATAATCGTCAAAAAATTATAAAATTAAGTAAGGTTATGTAGTTTAACTTTTTTGTAGGTGGGTGGGTGGTATTTACTAATTTTGAACCACCAACTGAAAAATGTCAAACCGCCTCTGATTGTCAGTAGTTTCGAATCTATTAAGTACGGAATTTAGTGTATTTACTGATGCGGTATCTGAAATCAATAATATTTTCGTGCTACAACACTTATAAATTATAATTTTTTAAAAAGAAATCGAAGAATTAGAACGCTATTATAGGTATATGTTGATGATATTAGTGTTCAAACATTTCCATGAAATATTTCAATTTTAATTATTTATCTCTTTTCGATTCAAAATATAATGTATAAAGAATATAAATAAGTATTTAAATATTGTGTCTCATGTAGGTAGTTGTTTATTTTATTAATATTTTTTTATTATTTTAATTAGTTTTAATGTAAAATAACTTTTTTTATCTTCAAAATTGACGCATAGAATAACTATATAGTTACATACTTTATGAATTATTGGTGGTACGTTTACTTATTTAATAGTGTTGCCTAATAAATAATAAATATATTATATATATTCCACTAGTCAATGAAATATTTCAAACACTTATCACAAAAATATTCTATATTTCTATAATTTAAAGTTGAAAAATTATATTTGATAACAATTATTTCGATTTTTATTTTATTTACCTAACCAATTATTAGTCATATATATCTGCCGGGTATCAACGTTGCTATATTATATAGTTTGACATATCATATCATAATATAATAATGCTATATTATATTACAATTTCTTTATATTAAGTTAATATTAAGTTTTTATTAAGTTAAGTAAGCATTAAAATTACATTTTTAATATTATAATATTTGGTCGAAATTGTGGACAAAAAAGTTTAAATGTCATTCAATATATTATACACTAGGTATGAAAAAGAATAATAATAATATATTTTGTTAAAAACGATTTATTTTTTATAATATATCCTAGTTAAACTATCACATTTGTAATTGATTAAACACATCAAAATTTTCAGTAATTTAAACTTTTTAAATGTTGGCCACCTTGTAATATTATATGTTTTAAACAAAACAACATTATTTAATTGAAATATGTTTTTCGTAACTTGAAATATAGTTTATAGCATACAAACATATACATTTATCATAATCTAGGCGATATCAAAGATATCGTGGTAATTTCTCTAATACAATAAGAACAATTGCATAATTTTTTGTTATTTTCTAAACTTATACTGAATTTATTACTCAGTGTCCAGTAACGTAGTTTGAAGTGTCTTGAGAATATTTCATTTACAATTTTTCAACTGTATAATCTTTTTTCTACTTGTTTTAACCAGAAACGACAAACAGGATCATAAACTTTTATTTAATACTTAACGGAAAATTATAAATGTAAAATAATTATATTGTACTTATTTTAAAGCTTTTTGGAAGGGGATTTTTTAAATGTTCATCCCCGGAACACTTGTTTTATGTGCATACATATACTCAATGACTATTACGTGGAAAATAAATATAAAATATAGTATTCTGTTATAATTGAAAAATAATTAAGTAAGTATAAATATTTATGACGTTTTGTGTAGGACGTGATCTGTAGTAAACGCGAATAATATGTGTCGACCGACAATCGCGATGTGCGGTTTATTGCGTTGTGGTCGTCGCGCTGTTTGTTCCGGTCAACGGAGTATTCTTCTCATCTTTTCCTCTCTCCTCGCCGATGGTATCTTTCTCTGTCGAAACTATTTTTCTCATTATTTCTACTATTCCATTTCTCTACCATTCGTTTCTCGGTTCTAAATTTATATATAAATCGTCGTTCGTATTTTATATTCTATATGTCACTTTTTCCCCCGGAGAGATCCGTTCTTTTGTTGGAGGGCTGTCCGGGCAGATGTTAACCGCTGTGGATGGACGAAAATGGATCATATATGCGTATTAAAATTGAGATACGTTACATTTTTCAAACGTTTTATTTTCCACACAGAGAACGAGATAATAATAAAAAATTATTATAGTTTAAAAATTTAACTGTGTAGGATAATAACGTAAAAATATACAATATACTATTAAATTATAAAAATATGCTGAATAGAATTAGTAATTTGAGTTACATAATATTATATTGTGTAGGCGGAAAAATGAATTTTTATCTTGTATTTTGCATTAGTTCAGATTTTTCACAAAAATAATGCGACGTTTATACCTAATACACTATATATAATGCGCAGCACCAGGCTTATGGTTCCAAAACTTTTTATTTACAATATAGGAAATAAACTTTATAAAAAAATTTACTGCGTGACAACTAATTAATTAATTAGTTAAGGGAAAAATAAATGTATACATATAAATAATTTAATTGATAAAATAATTTTGATAAATTTATTTCAATCATAATAATTATTATTTAGAATATAATATAAGTGAACCATGCGGATATTCTCTTTGTAACATGGTCATTTTTAGCCATTACACGAATATTGAAATATAATGGAATAATATACTTGTATTTATACATAATATGTACGTTATTTAGTATTTATTGCCAATTACCATCCCAAAAACGCGATCAAATTATTAAATTGTGGATTATGTTAAATACAAATTTTGGCTATATTTAACTGTATAACGAGTATTTTACGTATAAGTATGCTAAGTGAAAACCTTGTCATTATTTTGAAAGTATATTATATATAATTTATCGAATAATTTTCGGTAAGGGGGAGGGTTACCTCAGTATACAGCTATACTTTGTAATATCTTTTATCTAGTATAATATCTTTTGTTATTTTAAAAATAATTATTTATGCTTGCTTATGATTTATATTTTATATTGAAATAAATTACTTAGGTAAAAAAAAAATATATTTTTAATTTTTAAACAAATTTTTATTAAGGTATGGCCATTGGGCCTTTTCTTTTTTATGCTTTCATGTTTTGTCTCCCACTATTATCGTTATTATTTCTTGTGTAAATATAACATAGGTTGTATATATTCTTAATCAAACCAAAAAATAAATTACATATTTCAAGATGGTTAATTTAAAAAATTGAATTTACTGAATCTATTGTTGTGTCAAATGACAAATTAATATACAAATCTAGGATGCATTAGAATAGGAGTACACTTTCGTGGGACATTCTGTATAATAAATTATTATTGTTGTTTTTTTTATTAATTTAATCAAATTATAGAAGCTATTATATCTTACTGTTACGAGGTATAAGTTAATATTTTAATACATAAATATAATTAATACGTATTAATATAGAAGTAAAAATGTACTAAAATTGTTATAAATAATACAAGAAACAGGATGATTTTAAATTAACCATATATACATAGTCACCATGGTGTAAAATTCTTAAATTTTAAGGATATTAATTTAAGATCTATTTTGATTTATAAACTTACGAATTTTTAAAATTTAATGTTAGGGTTCTGGGAATAAACCAAATTATTCATTAAGAACACACAAATATATAATGTATTTATGTCATATAATCATAAATTATTTAATGTCTTTGTTTTCGTATAATATAAAAAAATGAACCTACTCGTATAAATGATAAATATATTTTTAAGAATTTTTATTTACTATTGATTTTTCGTAACGCATTTGTTATTTTTTGCTTAAATCTTCCATCGAATAATAAAATGTACTAACAAACACTAAAATAAAATAAATGTGTAAGCATATAATAATTTTTTTACGTTTTTTTTCTAATGAGATACGCTTTTCAACAACAATTTTTCTGTTTCTGTTTACTTGTTAATAATTAAAAATCAGTAGACAATTTTTGTACGACGCATAAAAACTTCTTATAATCTTATTGTTTTGTTTAACATTTATTTTTTATTTTTCAAATGTTATGACTTGAAACTGTTCTGTAATTATAATTTTTTCTGGAGTAATTATGAGTAATTATTTATGACACCGCATATAGTACCACGAAATACCTACCTTAAACTAGTTGTATTGTAACGATATTTGGGTGTTTCGATATTTTAAAATACGTAGTACGAGTTATCTTATAATTCACTCGACTTGTCATTTAAGCTGAACTTTATAAAACTATAACTTTCGATTTGAAAATGTTAAACAATATTATATTGATAAAACACAATACTAGTCATCACTATCATTTAGCCTTTCTATTCAGATAAAACATTTCCTATTGTTTACGATTCTGTTGACGTATCTACTATTTCCCTGAAACTAGGTTATTGATATTGTTTTGTTCTATATGGTTTGTGATAACAACTTTATCGTATTAAAAACAAATGCAACTAGATGTATTTAAATGAGTACGTTAAATAATTTTATTTTCCTCTTATCAATTTATTGTTGAATAAATTTAATATGAACTTAAGTGTCAGAACTTGTTGTTATGTTGTTATCTATAGCCACTTTTAAGTTTTAAAAATATAGATACCTATACCTATTACTAAATATAAATAATATAAATGATCTACAAGGTTAAATAATCATTTAAGTATTTTAACGTGAGATATTATATTTATTTTATTTTATTTCAAAATAACTCAAATTATAATTTCATATTTTAGAATATTTTTGTTATATACTATATTTTCTATATATATATATTTAACTCAAAATTAATATCTACTGATTAAAATATAGGTTACGGTCAATACTTAATAATTTAATATATTTTTATACCTATTATATTCTATATAAGTATAGGTGTATAATAATGTTGTCCAAAATTGATATAAGCAATTTATATTATTTTTTGTTGAGTGACGTATTTATATTTTAAACATTAAAACCAATCAATCATTCACCAGATATTAAAACTGAAAAACATTTGATTTTTGTTATAAAATTGTATAAGAAGAGAAAAAATGAGAAATAACTTCATTAAAAGGAGTTTCGTAAAACATAAATGTAGGTCGAAATAGCAGAAAAACGTCAATAATTATTGAAAATTTAACTTACTTTAATTATTATTTATTACGAATACATATTTTAATTTATAATCGTTGGTATAAATTTATAGCACAACTAATTCAGATGGAATTTTAAATATTATTCAACATTTCTTAATTGATACTACAAAGGAAATTAAGTATCTATTATACATTTTGTATACCGTGTATTACTCATATTAGTACATATTAAGTTCAATACAATTTTCTAATTTCAAAACTAAATTTGAAATAAATAAGTTAATTATCAAGACAATAAGGTAAGCATATAAGTCATTTATATGCAAATGATCCTTCAAACATTGTTTGTAACTTACTATTTTATGACGTCTAAAGAAAGTATATATAAAGGTATTGTAATTCTATTCTATTTGAATAATATTTCTTGTCTGCCTTTATTATTGATGTATATGAAAAACTTGGCGTGACTATAATCGTCGTTCATGTCAACATAATACTTAGGTTGGTTTAAATCTAACAACTATACACTTAATTCGGGCTCAAGTTATTAAAAAATATAGAATTCTATTATTTTTCTAAAAATTAAACTAATTTAAATAATAATCGAAGTCTTAAAAAAATAAAAAAAAGAAAGTATAATTTGTTTAATAAAATATATGCATACAAAAGATATTATCAAAAATTTTCATACTAGACATATTCTTAAAAGAAATTCTGATGTATTAACTTATATTTAGTATTTTAGCTTAAGAAATTTAACATTTTCCCAATTTAAGGTATATCATTTTTACCACTTATTACCACAATACATTTATATTTAATTTAAAATTCTCAATTTACATTATAATTCTACATTTTGTGAAATAATAAAAATGTCGAATTGGCAAAATTCGTTTTTGTCAATTTTATATTAATTACAATATTTAAGAAATTATATATATATATCCTATAATCTATATATAGATATCATTTTTAAAATGGTAATGATTTTATGAATTAGTTAATAAATTTAATGGTTAATACTTATATTGACAGATACGTTTTATTATACGTAGGTATTAATATTAGTTTTGATTTAGGTACTTACAAAAAGTTAGATATAATATGTTGGTGGCTTATTGTTTTTCTGTTTGATGTTTTCTATCTATCTTCTACATCATCTTTTTTTATTAAAAAAAGTGAAATAATTTTTTTAAAATATATAATTTTAATTTCAATTAAAGAATTTTAGTATATGAATTTTACTTTAGGAAAGTCTGATTTTAAGTGGATTATTTTTCATCATTGTTATTTAATTAATTAATTCTCAAGCCCTTTCATTTTTCGATTATAAATATTAAATTATACAATCTACTTATTGTATATTATATATAATCAATAATGTATGGATAAGTAGTAATTTTTTTTCTTTTCTAATAAAAATAAATATAAACAATAATAACAATTTATAACACACGGTATAAATGTAATATTATTACAATTATTTTGTTAACGACACACCTAAACAATTTTATTATAATTTGAGCAATTAGTTCTTTTATAGTCTTAATATGATTATATTTTATACTTAATTTTAAATAAAATGATTTGACATATTTTTAAAAGTTATTTTTGGCAAAAATTTCGTTTATAAATTTGTCTAAGGTATAATGTCGTTCACCATGCCACTGCATGTACTTCAATAGCACTGAATGGCACAGCGTGTAAAAAAAAAATTAAAGATAATGAATTATTGATTATTTGTTGTTATTGTAATACTTTTGAAATCTTGTTTTCTACACAAATTCTTAAATGTATAAACATGTTATGGTATTATATTTGAAGAGGAGCCCTTAATTGTTAGTTATAATTTATAATATAATACCTATAGAGATAATATTTTATTAACTTTATTGTACATAAAAGCAAGTTTAGAAAATAAATAATGGGTGTATGTAGTTAAGTATTTATAATATTATATTATTCAATTGTGTGTAATATTCGTATTATATTTTATTGTATGTTTTTGATTTTTAAGCAATAAATTCTTCAGTAATATAACTTAATATTATATATAGGCTTAATATTAATAATAATTAATATTTACTGTTAATGTTAAACTATTATATTGATGACAATAGTTGTTTGTTTTAACAATTTTATGGAAATGAAAATTACAATTTACAATAGTAAATATGTAAATATGTAATGCGTTATCATAAGAAGCTTAAATTATTACACTCCAATATTTATAATAGTTTTGAATTACATTCAATAAAAATGCTTAAAACAAAATGTATTTGGTGGGTAGCTTGTGCAAATTTAAGCATTTGTATAAATTTAACATTTAATTTCAACTGTGAAACTATCAGTTAAGCAATTTATAATTTATAAATATAAAAATAATTATAATATATGTTTTATATTACTTCCATAATATAATTTAATTAATAACAACTGACTAATCATGATAATGATACTAATATATATATATATATATATGTTTTAGGTACCAAAGTTAATAATGCTATTACAATTTTATAATGTTATGAAACAAAATAAATATGGTTTCAATAGTTAATCACAAATTATTTTATAGACCAACCTGTCAAATAGTTGTATGCTTTCTGACATTGGTAATAAAGTTCTTTGGATCATGTCCAGTCATATGTATCTCTTTCATTTCAACGTAAAAGCCACTATTGGATAGAGCCCAAAATACTTTGTATGGTTTTCTTCTTCTGAGTTCCGACTTCCAATCAAGCGATATAATATATAGTCACGTGCGCCTTTTTAATATTTTCACGTATAAATTGATATATAATATTAAGTCGCAAATGCGAGTTCATAAAAGTTTACATTTTCAATTAAAACTAAAACAAAATCGTCCGCCGTATATATTCTATCAGATTTTAGGAAATTAATTTTTAGTACAAATGTTTTCTTTACTATTATTAAAAATTTTGAATTAAGAAAGACGCAAATTTATTCCAGGTTTTAATTATGAACTGATGAAGAATGAATTCATGAATTTGTAACAGTGCGTATGTCGAGATGAAGTTTATATTATATTCCAACAAAACTAAATCATTGGTCCGATAAAGATGAACATATTTATTTTATATTTTCATATGCTACTATAAAAATAATCTTTCACATTTTTCCGAGGCATAATCTTTGTAAAAGTTATCTTTTATTGAATGAATTATACGTATATTTTTGCATGCGCATACCGTGGAATAGACAATAGGGAATGCCGAACAAAAGATTTGTTGATAAATATACAAACAAGAATATATAGCATATATTTTATAATATACAAAGAAAATTATATATATAAATAAACTTAAAAATATCATATAGCATTATTCATATTTCTACTAATATTTGTCTTGAGGGATTTGTATTATATATCATCTTTATTTTAAATGAATAAAAATCATGTTTATTTTCTACATAATAATGCTAAGTATTGAATAACGAAGAGTATAACGCTTACGACTATCTTTTTATTTATACGGTGGTGCGATTGAGATTTGAGACTGTTTATTGGCGCAAAAAAATCGTACGTATGTTAATAATTTATCACAAATATGAAATAGTAGACAATTGTTGAAATAGAATATTAGATAATAACGTTTTAGGAGATTTGTCCACCACATCGGTGAAGTGGTGATGGCGGCGGGAACGAGGTTTTTTGGGACAGGTGTCCCATCACGGTTTGGGGTTAGGTGGTTGGTGGCCGGTTGAATGCTATATGTAGGTATATAAGCAGGTCATAACTTCACAAGTATAATTGCAAGGTGGTATATGTAAGTGCGATAATCAGATAAATGATAATAATTTTAAAAGTGTTTGAGATTATATATGATTGAATTCTCTGTTTTTCGTAACAATGATTTCGCCCTATTCCTTGTAATGTTATATTAGATAATAATATAATAAATATATAATAATATATATATTATATTATATATATAATAATAAATAATATAATATTAGAAACGCAGCACTACAGAAAAACGTGTTAATATGTTATCCAGAAATTTCGTTGTAAAGAGATAAAGAAATCAAGAATATTAAAATTTTTTTTTATGATTTAGGGGGGGAGGGAGGTCAAATACTCAGCTGTCCCTCCAACTTGAAATGTTCGCGCCGACACTGTATCGGTGTCACCCTACCGAATAACTTATCTGATACTGCCAACTGACGTATACATGGTGTATTACGAAGAATTGACGTTTTATATTGATTCTATACTAAAATATTTCAAAACCTCGTTGTACACCCTATATACAGGTTGATGTTAAACAATTATTATGTCAATGAAAATTGTAAATTCTATATATATAAAGAAGATGGCTTAAGTTTTATATTTTTCAATATATTTATGTAAATATTGACCTTAAAAATGTACGGATAATATTACGATTACGATAGGGCTGTTATACTTACATAAACAAACATTCACTATGCAATACACAATTATTAAATAATAGGATCGAATGGGCGTAGAAAATATGCGTATTACTTTTTCGGTTTAAAATTTGCTAACTCAAGTACTATTTTACATTATTCGTTAATTTTGATCCATTAAAGTTCGTATAATTTATAGTTAAAATAGATAAAATACCTAGGTATATTTACGTCATCCATAAAAATTAATATAAGTATAAATTAGAAAATTATTATAAGCTACTAATTGTATTCCGTAATAATTAATTTTTAATGAATTAAAAATAAATACTTGGTAATATTATAGATAAAATATACATTTATATAATATATTTAATCTATGGTAATATTTTAAATGAATTCATATTGCTTATATATTATTTCGATATAATGTATGAAAAAAAGAATATTATTATTGTAATTTATAGATATTAACAAATATGATAATTACCATAATAATTATAATAATATCATATCAGTGATGAGTTTAACCTAATATATGGTTTAGCTGTATTGAAAATATTAAATAAAATATATAGTGAAAAATATATAATACGTTATACATTAGGATTGTCAACTACATTCATTTTATTTCAGTTGATATTATTATTGATTGAGATTTACATTGAAGTATTAAATTTCGTATTAAATTGTCGGTAATTTGTATGTATAAATACAATTATATTACAAAATATAAAACTCACGTTAAAAATTGTTATAGTGTGGTTGACGGATCTATTCCCAAATCATATAAGTACTAATATTTTTGGAATATTTTATACAACATATAATCTTTTTTTAAAAAAATATGTGGGTTTGTTATGATGTCATAAAATAAAAATTAAATTTTAAATAATAGATTAAATTATACTATTATTGATAATTTAGTTATTAAAATATGTGGTTACTTAGTTTTTATATAGAAACCTGATGCTTGTGTCAATATATATTAGGATATATTATATATTATATCAATATTCTTATACTGATGCTATAATATTTTTGTTTATACGTAGGGTAATACAATTGATTTATTTGTTAATAATATTATGCTAAAATATAATTATGATTATTATTTAAAAATTATATAGAATAATAAATTTATGTATAATTTGAATATTATAGAAACAGCTTTACGATTTAAAACATTTAAAAAAATATTAATGCTATTCTATAACTAAATATATTTTCATTTTGGACTTTATAAATTTAATTATTTTATTTAAAATATCAGTACGTTGCTATGATTATTTTTTAATTTAATTAATAAAACTATTTAATATGCAAAAAAACCTAAACTAATTGTATTATAAATGCGTAAGTAATATTATAATAATTATGAATAATATTCTTTATCAACTTTCCATAATACGGGAATAATTATGGTAAAAAAATCAAAAGAGAAATATAAAATTATAAGATATGTCCTCAAAACATAAACCTTTTTAAAATTTAAGATCTACTTATCAGTTTACTAAAAGTTGTTATAACAAAAATATTTGAGAAATATATACGTTGTATTTGTGACGAGTGACGTTAATTTTAACGATCACAACAAATTTGTAAATCAGTAAAACTGTTGAAAATATTTTACAGCCGTTAACGATTAGCCAATTTGTATGACGTAACTTATTGTTTTGTTTATATTATTGGTATATTATGCCAATATACTGTATTCGTGTTAACAAAAATAATATTTAGAACACCTTACTAATTTTTTCTATCAAAATTGGTGTTACATAAAATTTACGTGAATTAAGATTATACGATGCGTATTCTGTACACGTATTCGGGGACTATTCCCACAGTTCATTGTTTCAGTAATCCATAAATTGGATTACCCATCACCCATGTACAATTTACGGGTTTGTTAGTAAGATATATTTAAATTAGGTACCTACTCTATAAACACGATTTAAATATTTAATGGAATCTTAAAATACGTTGTTTAAATTTAGAATTAGACCATTCATATAAATTTAAATTCCGTAAATTGTATTGAGTATTATGTACCTATCTAGTGATATTGACATAATATGGTTTTTTTTTTTAAATGTAATTTTAAACTAATAATAGATCAAATATTTTAACCGTAGGTAGGTAGGTACAATATATTTTGCATATTATTTTACTTAACCGTTAAAAGTATGCTGGGGATATATTTGAAAAGAACCAATAAATAAATAAAAATAACGTTTACGATCTTCTGCCCTCGAGACAATTTTGTATTTATTTATTTATTTTTATACATCACTCAAATTTTAGGGCTTTACTGATGTACACACAAGGCGCACAAAATGGGCGTTGGCTTATCCATCAATTTTACTGTTTTTTCTTAACTGATTGAACGAAGTAGAACGGGGGAAAGTAGTGATTGAGTGTGTAGACTATACGAAAAGTGACAAAGTTTGTACGTTTATTATAACCAGTAAGTGTTATATGCATACCGTAATGGCCGTTAAGGAACATATAGTATACAAAATGTAGAACAATAAATCACTAAGAATTGCTCGTGCTCGGCTTTGGATACAATGGATACATCGTTATTGTTTAGGTAAATACAGTAAATTTTAAATTAAAAGTCGATAACAAAATATCTATAATGAAATAAAATCACTTCTGGTAGATAGAAAATAGGTGATCCATTAACTTAGCGAAAGTGTTATACCCATATATTAGTATCATAAATAAATAGACCATATTCCTTAATTCTTAAGTATATTTTTATTAAATTAATTATCTATAAAAAATACCTAAAATATTGTATTTATTAGGTCGTAGGTTTTTTTTTTTTTTTTTTACTTGGTATATACCTAATATATTTATATTAGGCAAAATTTGTTATTTGTGAATATTAAAAAAACGATTTATTAATTCGAAAAATAATTAAATAATCTCAATTTCTTTATATTATTGTTTAATAGTTTTATTTAATAGTGTCTTAAATATATATATATATATATATTTAAATTTCATTAACGATACTTTTAAATATTATGATTAATTAACTAGTATTTAAATATTCGTATAAGTGAAAAAAAATTAAATGATTTTAGTTATTTGTATTTTTGTGTAGTGTTTCAGAAAACAATGAGAAATATATTGAAGTATAATATTATTTGGGTCAAATTTATGACATAACATTAATAATAAAATTGATTTTTGCTATCAGCTGGTTGAATTTTAGGAATTATTGCCCTAAAGACTTGACATTTTACATATATTAATTTATTTTACCATATTTTTTAAAATAAAATGCAATTTTTGATCATGTATAGTAAGAGTTATTTGTTTTTTAATAATTTTAAAGAATATTATATTAATTTTACGAATTTCGACTAATGAAATAGTTAGATAACACTTTACCTTTTACGTAGGTATAAGGATATTATTTTGACTGTTCTTAATATAATTAATATATTTCGTAAGGTACCAGACAATAGGGAATAGGGTTTAAGGAATATTTAGATTTAACATTTATTTAAAATAATTATTTTACTATATTGTAAAGTATTTAAATATATTCCTTAATAGTTACAAATACAGTATTTTAAAGTTTTTTTTTTTTATCAAATATAAATTGTATATAAATAAATGTATAAATTATTATAAAAAATTTGAAATTTGTAATAGCACATAATATTTTTTAGTACCTATTCAAAAAAATCTTTGAAAAATCTTTATATATATTTCTCAGGCTAATATTTGAAATACACTGTAAACGTATTTTTTACAACAATGCCATTTTCGATGGTTTATTGTTATTTTAAAAGCTATTATAATATTATAATACAATATCGAGAAATCTTGATAAAATGATAAAGAGTGGAACACGTACATTTTACTTAATGTAGGTATTTTACATTTTACTGTTCATTTAATTTCTCTCATTATCATTATTTCGTATTAATTGAATTTTCTTTAAATCTTAGTTTTTTTATAAAAAAGATTTTATACAATATTTTTGACAGATAATTATTAATTAATTAATATTATTATTATTATAATTTAATAATAAATTATGTAGTATATATTAAATATAAAACACCCGAATCTATAAGACTTTATAAATAAATTAGGTGAATATTCACCTAATAGTAGTATCTATAATTTGTTCAATGTTATTTAATAACCATAAATAAGTTGATAAGTTTACGTAGTAACCATTAAATTGAGGCTGTAACCCGAACATACACATTGATCGATGGAATAATAATTTATATTAGTTAACAACGGTGCAATTTTGCGTTTTGTTTTTCCCGTAACAGGTTCAATCGAATTTATCTTTAACAATCGGTTTATGACAAAGAAAATAACGTTTTATAATATCTCATAGCTTTGGTGGCTGGTTAACTCTACCACGGAATTTGGTATTAGGACATTGGTAGCAGAGGCATATTTAGCAATTTTTAAAGGGGAGGGTTCAGATTTTTTTTGAAAGCTTTTATAAAGCCGAACCTCCTCTCACTGTTTTATAATAAAAAAATTTGAAATTAAACATGTTCTATATCTGTATACATTATAATGAAAAATCTAAAGCAGGTGGCAAAATAATATTATTAATAGTAATTTGTATTTTTTTTTTTTGGTCACGGGGGTTTAAACTTGTTCGACCATCCCCATTCTCGCCTCTGATTGATAGCGTCATAGATCGTAGTACTTATTACGATTTATTATTTAAAAGAGGACATGTAACGTAATATCTTAGACAAACCTGTAGTAATATTTAACTCGTATATAGACATAATAAGATATTAATATCCTGAAAAATGTCCGTTGATGTACTCAAAGTGTTCAAATATAGGTGACTTAAAAATATCTATTTTTTTCAATTGACTAAAACATTTTTTTCTTTAAAATTGTTTGTATTATATTATTCTTATGACTCAATAAAAACAAAATTCAAATTCAGACTGAATAAAACCTTTTTGATGGCGAGAATTGGTTAGCTTTTGACTGAGGACAAACTTATGATTTATTATGTCTAGAAAGGACGTTTTGTGTCCCTCGTTTTTGCTACACGCCGCCTTGTGAGTTTGTGACGTTATTTTATTATTTGTGACACCTCTTCTGAGTGTTCCGAAGCAGTGATGTTTTTTTCTGTTTTTACTGTTCGCAATGTTCGCATTATAATTTCGCGGCACATATACATCAACTCATATGTACCTCAGTGAGTAATTATTACAATAATAATGCACTTAGTAGAAATCGTTTATAACTTGATTTGTAAAGTGTCATAATACCGTTCAAAAAGTAAGGTCACAAGATACGATTCTGATTAGTATGTAATACATTTTATACAGTCCGATTATCGCACCTGTTGTATCATAATTTACATCTTTGATGAACAGTTCTTCTACAATTGTTGCCTTCACCTTCCATAAACGAATGAGAAAAATTACTTTATTTTATTTTGGTTAGGGATAAAATTTGGGTGTGTAATTATATCTACGAATTCAAAAAACAGTTGTTATATAGGTCACACACGAGTTTCCATCGTCCAAGAAATTCAAAAACAATCCTTTGGTTTGCAAAATAATGGCTACAATTTTTTAAGGAATGGAGGAAGTCCTGCTGCTGATATTTATACTTTGAGGTGAAATAATACATTCTGAAGCCGGAAAATAAAATAAACTTCTTATAATTAACTCGAGAATCTACAGAAAAAAAATTTATCATGGAGAAATACTAACGTAATCCGGCTAACCCTACTTCAAGGCAATGGAAGGCCTAGAAAAATGAATGAGTATTTATTTGGAAAACATGTTTCTGATGATACACCGGCATACAAGAGTTGCTGTCATATCTACAAAATTATATGGATCTGAACAGCGATTATGTATAAAAAAATATAGAACTTAGTATACGAATATTATATGAACTTTCGATTTTTAATCAAATGTCGAAATCATATATGTATACTTTAAATATATACATATATGATAGTTTTTACAATGTGTAATGTGCATTTTATGGTATAGCATTTCGTCTGAATAGAGCTTCGCCCAAGGGACTTTCAATTTTAAAATTCGTCTTGAATTACATCACCCCATTACGCCACTATGAGCAGTGGTAAAATCGATATGGGATCATACACCGCACGATCGTCTTTTGTGCAATCTCAAATATCAAATATAATATACTACTTTGATGATTGGTCGACTATATTTGTATAGGTAATAGATCCGTTCCGACCATCGATATTGTTATGTCTACATACACAACACATATTATTATTACAAAATATATTATATGTACGTAGTATGCGAACGTATTGTATTATTTGTTGCGTATTATTGGACGAAATACCGAATGTTAATGGTAGGGACCAATATTTGGAGTTAAACTCACCATAGGTATGACTGGGATACTATTATACGAAGATAATATTGAATAAAAAATATTTTTTAATAAATTTATCCAATAAAGTCCTTGAACTTTTTTTATCAGATATCGAATATCGTAGGTGGTTTTTAATCTTTGTATGTCATTTAAATGAAACGTGTGGTGGAATTTGTCGAGGGATGTTAATTATAATATTTACAAAACATTACTTTTATCGTGGTCGTATATATACTTTGTATATCCATGTTTATTTATTGTTTGTGTGTTGATTCAATGACGAAGAGAGACTAATGTTTTCTGTACCAGGGTGATGGGTGACACGTAGAACTAGAAAATAGTTTGGGATACTCCGAATTTATATATTTTTTATGATATATCGAAATCTTAATTCGTCACTCGAAAATAATTAAGGAGCGATTCGAAATCATTTATTTTAAGCCACAGATTATTGTGTAACTATAGTTTGTACATATTCCTTTTTCGTCAGTTATCTTGAACGAGATGTAGATATTCAATGCACCGTATGGAAATTGGCGTAGAAGAATTTAATAAAACTACCTATAACAATTACTTTCCGTTCGAACGGTTGCGTCTTGCGTGCGTCATAAAATGCACGTCGTTCGCCAAAGAGGGTTATTATTATTGGCATAAATAAAAAGCAATGATAATGAAAGTGAAAATTTATTAGGAAATAAATCCATATTGACCTATAAATGTTGATAAGAGTTTTAGTCTTTTAATCTAAATTGGACCAGAAACCAATAATATCTGAAAGAGATCAAAATATTCCCAATCAATTATTTACGATAGGTTTATTTTTTCCCATACAAACTCCATTTAAATTGATATACAACTTTAAAACAGTACCACTAAATGAACAATAATTTAAAAGCAGAAAGTTTATACTTTATTTAATATTACACCATATTAACCTTAACTAAACATCATTTAGAATATTAAAGCCTGTAATTTAAGTATATTATAAATTAATAAGATTATTTAAAGATTAATATAATTTTGTTAATATATTTCTTATATTGTATTTATTTATATCGATATTTATACTATAATCTATGTGTTGTCATTACATTTTAATTTTAAATACAATTTTTTTCTATTAAATGTGGTAGGATATTTGTTGACGTCTAAGAACAATCAAAAATATAGTTAATTTAAAATAAAATAATTTTGTATTAAAAATACTCATACACATGTAAATATACGCATAAATAAATAACAATATTTTGAAAACCATTGTATAGAACTTTTATTATTGACATATTATATACTCATATTATTTCATGGATAAATTATAATCACATTTGCAGGTATAATAAATCTCATTTTTGTTTTAAAAGTTTGTCTTTTCTTCGACATTCTTAATTCGTATGAATTTAAAAATAAAATGATTATTTATTAACTATGAATAAAATAATGTAGTAACATAACTTATAAATACTGTATTAGGGTTTTCTATTAAATTGTATTGACTGTAGACATTTTATTATATCAATGAAAATGATTTATTCGAATATCTCCGGTTTTATTATCTATTGGTATATGTCAAATACTCAAATATTTGTTGACATGATATTCATATATCTTAATAATGAATTTACTTTTGTTGGTATTTGGGAATACATTTTAGTTCTTGAAACAATGATTGACAGATAAATCATTATCATTTATCGGTGCATTTTTGGAGTTAAGAGTTATTGGGAATTACATATTTACTAACATTTTCAAGCATTTTTAGAAGAAAAAATAGCTTGTTTGACGGCCAATTGACGAACGTAATTTCTAAAGACCGTAGTGCCGGTAAAGAATAACAGGAAAGAAAACTTTTTTGTTTATTTTAAATGGATGCTTTACAACACCATACTAAGATTGATAGCAAAGGACACGGGAAAACACAACATCACATTATGTCACTTTTATCAACAACGAATTACAGGCTGTGATAAATGTGTTGGGCAACTTTTTAGATATACGAAAAAAAACTTCTCTTTAAATCGTTGAACATGGAAAGAGTGTGTGCCTCTAAAATCTTTCCAACTGTGAAATCGTTTTATTTTATAACATACAATTTTTTTTTTCGATAAACTTTATAAGTTTTATTTAAATTTATATTCAAAATGTTTGGTTCATATTCT
Source organism: Eriosoma lanigerum (assembly GCA_013282895.1). Lineage (NCBI taxonomy): Eukaryota > Metazoa > Arthropoda > Insecta > Hemiptera > Aphididae > Eriosoma > Eriosoma lanigerum. The sequence goes on from CM023359.1 coordinate 24,647,158, forward strand.
TATTTCTTAGTCTGTTACTGTTCTTAGTGTGTTTATGTTCTTGGTGAACATTTTTCTTTTTGTATAATGACATACAGCGGTATATTTTAGAAAATTATATTTTCAAAAATAAGTAGGAATCAAATCAGAGTTCATTAGGATACTGAAATTTTAATAATATTTCTATAGATGGATGAATTTAAAAATTAAAAATTATTTCTTAAAATGCAATTTTTAACACAGTCATTTAAGTATTTATAATGTAAAGGTAAAATGACATTTGAAGATTAAATTTAAAATCTATTATATGAATAGAAAATACAATTATATTATAATCAATTTCTATAAAGATTCTTAAGTAGCGAATTTTATAAGGTCTCTACGTTACTTTATCATCTTTTTTTTATACATTTTATGATTGTTATCATATTCATTGTTTTTATATTACTATAATTCTATATGACATATTGACATTATTATAACTTGGATAATTTTTAGAATTGATTTGTAATATTTATTTTATTTGCATCTTGATATAAAAGAACGTATTAAATATAATATGGGAACTCCCTCAATCCTCATCTCATAGGCGGAGAGGGCTTAGTTCCCTCCAAAAATGATTAGTTCCTTTATAACTTTATAGTTTTCAAATTATATAATACTTATTTTACATGAATCACTGCGTCAATAATTTTTACCCCCCTAAAATTCAAATTTCCGCCTATGAATCATCACAAGAAGCTTAATAATTACTAAATAGAATCATACATTAGAATATTAATTATTTTTTATCCAATTGTGTATAATCCATTAATGAATTTACCAAGGAATTTTCGTTTAAGATATAAGTTATAACTATATGAAAAAAGAAATTGGGTCATTTGGTAATACATTTAGATAACAAATTAAATATATTTTATTAGATTTTTCACTAATCTTTTTATTAGAATTTGTTTAGAAGAGAAATCTAATAAATTACGAATACGGTCGAAGCAATTTTGCATCATGTGCACTTTTTTATGATGACTTCTTGTAAACGCTGATAAAGTGTTCGGAACGATTTCCGAATGGTGGCGTATTTACTATCTCGGTATAGCCATTTTTTCAGAAAAGTTATTAATGGGTCATAAAAACTATGTCCATTGGATTATAACTTCACATATTCTCGGCTCGATGGAAACTGGTGCGACTTAAAAAATTGCAAAACAAATTCATGTAGTTATATAAGTATATTGTGTGCAAAGTATTTATTTACCTATATTTTATATGATATATAATATATATAAATTGACGTCACTATAATTGATGTGGTGTGTGAACCCGTCAATCTTTTTATAGGAAAAAAGAAAATGTGAACAAGGTGCTAATATTGTTAGTGATAAATTGATACATGATATACATTTCTACTAAAAAATCGTGTTTTTTGATGGGTGAAATTTCCTGTTTTTGTCTGTAAAGAATATTGGTATTTTAAAGTGATATTTTAGTCTATTTTAGTATTTTGCCTAAACCACTGTAGCGGTTCAATTTTTAATTTTCATATATAGTTCCATTGATTTTATTTATGTTACAAAATTAATAAAAATACAAACAATATTACTATATTATATTATTAGTAAAATATTTTCTTTATCAAGTTATTTACTTATAATATTTTTGTATAAAATTTGTTTTAAACAAATATTAAGTTTATCTACTCCATTTGTATATTATTACTAAAAAATAGTTAAAAATACTAACTATTAATTTTAATATAATGTTTAGTATAAACCTTAACTAATATAACTATAATTTTGCATATTTTGTTGTAGAAAAACATAATATATTAGAATTTAATCCACATTGAATTATATTATATAAACACACATTATTTTAAATATAATTTTCAATAGAAATAAACCTACTTAAATTGTTATTGCTGTTATTACTTTTAGTTGTTCTTAATAAACAAGTTCGATTTATAACTTTTGCTATACACGTATCAACATGTAATAAAAATAGTATCGTTATGTTTTGTGAAAAACTAAAATGTTAATTTAAATTTATTTTTATTTTTCCAGACCTTTCGCCATGGTTTTCCATACCAACCAACTGCTCTTGCATTCGACCCTATACAACGATTGTTAGCTATTGGTACCAAAAATGGATCTTTACGAATGTATCCTTTACAAGATTGCGTTAGATATTAATTATTTTATGATAATAATGTAATAAAATAGTGTATTTATTTAGGTCACTAAGGTAAGTATGCGAGTATAGTATTTACACGTTTAAAATAATTATTAGGCACTTTTGGTGTAATGGAATTGTTTAACATCAAAGAAAAATGAATAACGTTGTATTATATATAAATATTATATAGTATGCCATCGCGATATGCCTACTTTTGTATTTTAGAAACCATTAATCATTGATTCTTTGGAGTTTTGGGTACGACACATGACACATTAAGAAATAATAATTTATAACTTTATGCTCCCTTTTTACTACATGCATATCCTGTTTATGACTGTATATAATATATAATTTTATAGAAGAACACTAATAGCAATTATATTAACTATTCGGACGGATAATAAATAATAAATCGGGAAGAATGGTGATCTTAATAAATAACAATTTATATACTAGAGGGAAGTTACCAGAGGAAAATTTACGCGTGTTTCCGTAAACTACGAAAATTATGTTCAGTCGAAAGTTTTATACATTAAAAGTGATTATTAATATATATATATATATCTTATATATATATATATTATGTAATAACGACATGAGTTTTAATTTAGAAAAACAAATTGCAGTATGATATTCGGTCAGACGCTGAAAACGGAAAACAACTTTGCGGCGTTAGAGAAAGAGGGAAGTGAGTTTAATGTGATTTCTCATCCGAGAACACTTCACCCCTACTCCCACTCATAGCGATATGACGAATTTTTAAATTCCTGTAGTAATGAAGTGTTACTTTATGCGGAGCAATATTGCTCGGTAGTTATATTCTCATTAGTGTTATGCTCTTATAGTTTTGTATAATGCCTCGTGCAAAATAATATATTGTCTATAGTAACTGATAAGAAAAGAAATATTATTATCTAAGTTTGCATTTTTAAATATATTTAAATATTCTAAATTGTTATTATTATTTATTTGTTGGAAATATTATTTTACTTTTAATTAATTGATATATTCACATACCTACCTATTAAGTACAATTAAATGAGTGTTGGTGTTTAAGTGTTTTTAACAGTTGTATTTTAATAAAGAATAATAACGATTTTTTATCAATTAGATAATAAATATATTTTCTGTGGATAATTATTACTTGTATTTAGCATTAAAATATTGTTCAAATATTTAATGACAAATACTGTTTATTGAATATTTCATTTCAAATTTCAAATACATAATAATTAATACAAATATTTCTAAATTTAACGATCTGGTTGTTTATCACGACATGTCAATGGAACGGAAAAGTTAAATGCAACTGCTATTAATCCAAGTTACTCCACGCACCCATCTTTCACATTTTTAGGGAAACTATTCCGCCAGAAAAACTTTGTGTGTTTGGCCATTTATTTTGTAAAAAAATACTGTTGGACTAGATGGCGCCGATTTTGTTTTGCCATTTCACTTTAATTTCCAACAATTCCAAGTTTTCCGCTATTTGTTAGACCATTGTATATTTGAATTTAACATAATCTTATTGTGAAAAATAATTCAAATCTCAACTGATTTAAAATTATTTGAAATCCGTTCAAAATATAAATATTAAAAATTATATTTTGTTTAAAATTAAATGGGTTTAGACTTTTAAAGTATGTACTATAATTTAACAAAATTTATCCGACTTACTAAAAACTACATTTATCAATATTTTATTTAAATATTAAGCTATTAAAAATGTTTAATTAAGGAACCAGAAGTCATATTTTTAATTGATAATAATCAATACAATTTTAAAATGTAATTTATCTTTTTTTGTTCATAAGCATTCTCGTAATATTTTCTATATTAAACATATTCAGCAATATGCGCCTCATTCATTGATAAAATTATCTTATTATTTGAATTTGAGATTTAGTATCATGTTTCAGTTCAAATTTAAACAGCATAATTTAGAAGTTTAATAAATAAATAAAATAGACTCATTAGATGAATTGTTGAATTCATTAATATATAATATTCTTCTATTGTTTGGATGAAACAAATTGTTATTGTTACAAAAAGAGATTAATTTTACACATTTTAAATTATTATCTACACAAATTGAAAATAGACTATTGATTATAGTTTGGCCATCGTTTTACTTTTACTATACCCTTTTATTCATATCAAATTGAAAATTCTCCGGGGATCGAGCAAATAATATCGGATTGGTCAATTATGTTTAAAAACACATAAAGTATAAATTAACCCTTTTATCTATGACATAATTTATATATTTTTAAAAAAATATTTGAATTTATATTGCGTAATTACCATTTATAGTTAAAGACTTATTGATATTGATTTTATAAATAAATATTCACGTTACAATTGTATGTTGACAATTGATATGTCATTTCAATGATTTTTTTTTATCTACTATATTATTAGTAATGATCATTTAATATTTTTTACTTATGATATTGCCTTACTGTTATTTGAGATCTATGAATTTGTAATTTAACAAGTGATAATTGTACATTTGTACGAGTGACAAGCAATTTGAAAAAAAAAAAAAATGCGGTTGTAAATAATTTAAGCTAGTTTACAAGTACCTGGTAAAGTTAGACAATTCAAATACATGATATTTTTTTTTTTCAAATATACATATAGAATTTTTCTTCATATCATGTGACACAAGTTTTGTGTCTAAAACCTTAAATTCGGTTCGAAATCAGATAGCCTTAAGCTTTATATATTATATAAAGAGAAATATAATCGGACATGTTACATTTATACTTATTTCGCATAATTGAAACCACGTCAGTTTAACATATTATGATTATAAAATAAATAAATGACTGTCATTATTTACCCAAGATTTTTTCGAAACAATAATACATTTTTATTTAAATAATTTATTAAAAATAATTATAATTAACAAAGTTATTATGTATTACTTATATTATATATCAACTTAATGAAAATATTTATGTATAAAAGCACTTAAAATATTAGTATTTATTTTTTTAAATACTTTTAATAATAAATATAATACTTTAAGTATACTCAATGTATATTTTTAAAATAATTAAATGATTCTTATATGTACTTATTTTAAGCATTTTTTTTAAACTAAATTTTAAAACATGCAATGAATAATTGATTTTAAAGGTAATCGTCATATTACTGAATATTTTAAATTATATTTTAATTTAGAAATTGTTAACAATAACATAATATATTATAACTTCTAAGAAATAAATTAAAGGTTTTTTTATTAAATTTAAATTACTAATTATGTGGTTTTGTAATACATGCAGTATTATCAAATTGTTCACTTACAATATTAAAATGTTTTTTTACTTATACTGAATGGTATTTGTTATGATTATTATATAAATAAATAAATTTATTGCTATGCTATGCTATGGATATAATATAAATTAATTTTTAAATTCATCACATTAATTATTTACCATTTACATAAGTAATGATATTATCAATAAAGAATATTATATTAAACAGAAAAATGTTTGGAAGTTTTTTCTAAAAAATAAAAAAATAGTGAATTTGGTTTTAATTAATTTTTTTTTTTATTAAATCTCCTAGTTATTTGAAACAATTTTGGTATTTATGATATTTATTAAGGCGTCAGTAGATAAACAACATTTAATTTTATATTATAATCTCTGATATTAATCTAAATTATCATTTTAATTTTAATCTAATTCTATCAGTTAAATTTTTCTAAAATCATTTAAAATTTACTGTACTATAAAGTATAAATATTTACCATCAATTTAAATATAATGTATATTCGTATACAATAAAATAAACATTTTTTATTAGGTCAATTGTTTTACAGCGGAGTTATGACCATAACCAAACCAATGATATAGTTAAGTTTTAAGAATTTGAGACCCTCGGAGTATTGCTAGAGTATTATTAAGTTGATATTTTGTTGGAAATGAAACAAAAGAATGAGGAAGAATGAGTCGAATACTAAACTCTAAACTGCCTTTGTTTGATATTCTATGTATAAACAACGGTGAGGAATAGGGGTATAATGACTGTATAGTTTGATGTACAACTAACGAAACGTAAAAGTTGAAAAAAAGAAATTAAAAATTGAACAAAGACTTTTCAGAACTAACAAATGACTAAATTAAAAAATTATACGCATTCAAGTAAATACATTTTAAGTTTTTTTTTTACCAAGTAATAATGACACTATTATTGATAGTACCTTTTATTAATCTCGGAATCACGTTACAACCATGTTACAGTTATAATATAAACACAGTTGAACTTTTAATTAAAATGTATAATGAACAATAAACATAATATTTTATCGATCGACGTTTTTATAATTTTTTTTTTATAAATAATGACCTATTTATATTTTATTCACAACATATCTAGAGCTCGTATCATTATTATTTGATCTCATGAATACATAAGCATATTACATGTTAGGTACGAGGTTGTTGGAAAAGTTAAATATTCGGATTTATATGAATCGTGTGTGTTGGTAATATCTATCTACGAATGTACAATGTTTCTTTAAATTCAGAGAGATAGTTTTGGAATATTTACGATAAAAAATATTCTTACTTGTATATTCTCACAGGGTCGTCTACATGGGATCGACATTATTTTTCACTACCTACTATTAACAAATCGAGAGGATTTTTTCTTACTGGAGATAAACGATTGCTTTATTTATTTCCCTCTTTTTTTTTTTTATATTCCAATTATCGAGTATATGAAACACAATTGAAATATAATTAATAATGTAATGTCTGTGAAATTATAAAAATCCAAGTCACATATTATGTTAACGAAATATATTTGAACGTATGATTAAAAGTTAATAATATTAATTATAATTGCATATGTATATGATAATGACAAAAATATGATATATAACTTGTTTAATTTTAGATTCTGAGCGAAGCGAGAAATGTATTGGTTTTACAAAGATGTTTTTTTTTTATGTATGAAGACACTTTTATAGGTAGAAATAATGGTCCGATTACCACAAGTAGAGTATGGTTTCGATAGCAAATCGCGTCTAGTTGGTACTTTATTTAGCTCATTCGAATTTCTTAAAAGTTTTTCTTGGGAGGAGAAAAGCTACCAAAAAATGGCGGAAAATCGGCAAAATTACAATTTTTGTTATTTAAAATTTTTTTATTTCATGATAACTAATTAAGTTTTAGTCATAAGTAATTGAAACTTTTTTCGAATATCAACGTAAGTGTTCTACGTTATAGAAAAAAATTGAAAACGGTTGGTTGATTTTCTGACTAAGTATAGAGATTTGAAATTTTTTCCAAAAATGATTAAGATTACCTTCAAATTTAGCTTAAACGTTTTGAAAATTTAATAGAAGCCCACTCATACAATATTTAATCAATTTCCAAAATATTTTAAAAATCGTAAGTTGGATCTTTATTTTATAAACTTCTAAAATATGAATATTTTTAGTAGAATTGAATATTATGATAATTTTTTTTTATGTAAGAAGACACTTTTTCGGGTAGAAATAATGGTTCGACTTTGTTAGATTTTGATGTCGATATTGATGTTTTCGGTAGCAAATTGCTAGATGCTATTAGATACCAACTAGATATTGGTACTTTATTTAGCTCATTTTTCGAATTTGTCAAAAGCTTTTCATTTGGAGAAGAAAAACTACAAAAAAAAAAAAAAAAAAAAAATGGTGAAAAAATGGTGAAAAATCGGTAAAATAATGGTTTCTGAAATTTTAAATGTTTTAATTTCGTGATAACTAATTAAGTTTTAATCATAATGTCTTGAAAATTTTTTTGAGTATTAACTTAGGTGAACTTCATAACAAGAAAAAATTTAGAAACAAATGGTTGATTTTCTGACTATGTATAGAGTTTTGTTTTTTTTTTCAAAAATGTTTAATATTTCCTGTAATTTTTGGTTTATTGGTTTGAAAATTTTATCGAAGTCTAGACGTATACTACTTAATCTTTTTACAAAATATTTTGATAATCGTTACTGACAATTTTTTTTATAACCTTTTAAAGTAAAAGTTATTGAAAATCGGCAAAATTACTATTTCATTATTTTATTTCTTGATAACTAATTAAGTTTAGATCATAGGAACTTGAAATTTATTTTAAATATTTACATTCGTAATTTACACATGTGGTAAAATTTTGGAATGGATTATCAGTATAGTATATCGTAATATATTGAGTTTCGCTCAGAATCGTATTTTCTAATACATTATCATTGCATTCAAATCTTAAGTATAATAAACCACTAATTTCTCCGAGGATCGAAGGGACGAAGGAGGAACGTCCACAATCGAACTTTTCACTTTTTTAGAATATAAAATCATATAATAATATGAATGCTTAAATTAAAATAAGCAATAAATAATACAAGTTATAATGTAGATTCTAGACAATCGTACCTATTGCTTATTCATTCATTTCAATTTATTTTTAAATAGTATTTTTCTTTCCATAATTGGAAATTACCATATCTGATTTGTAATTTACATTTTTCTAAATTACATATATAATTTATTGTGTAAATTAATAACATAAATTGCTTTTAGTACTAAATTTTTTATACAATTTTAAATTTAAATTATTCTGTTGTTAAATTATTATTTGTTCTGTTAAATGTAGAACATTAAAGTACAAGGGAAACTTATTGACAAAATTTTTGAGATTTATGATTGTCGTTTATATCAAATTTATAAACATTTAAAAATTATACTCATTTCATATTTTCCGGTAGACATCTAATATTTTTCGCTGTGGAAAAATCAAAATCGAATTCGCTCATTTTCACGTTTATCATCCCATTAAAGTTTCTGTTAATTAGTGTTCAACAAGTGAGAGAATATTAATGTAAACTTTAAACAATTTTGACAATGACAGTGTAAATTTAACTACTTGGGTCATAATATATAATATTCATACCTAATCATAGTTTGCTAGAAGTCGTACCTTAGTAATTTTAACAATAGATATAAGTTGTTAGGTATATGAACAAGCTGTTATACCCATTGATGAATTTTATATAAGACGCGTATGCAAGTTTTATATTTAAAGTGATTACTATTTAAAAATTATTCAAAAGTTACAAAACAGATTATGCAAAATCGTAAATAGTCTTACTACTTATTTAACGATTACAAAGAAAATATTTATGAATATCCTGTATTTGAGTAACATATTTATCAAAATACCTAAAACCAGTAAAACGTAATGCTTAATAATAATAATTCTTAATGCTTGAGAATAATTATTGCTATTAATTCAAATAATGTATATTTCTAAAATTACTATCGGGTACTAACTTAATGTACAATGATTTGAATTTATAGCTTAGATTATTTAAGAAATCATAAATTAATTTTTAAATGTGTTCACCAAATTAGATTTTACGCTACACTGATATTTATTTACAATTTTGTATACATACAATATATTTATAGAATTAATCATATTACTTTAAAAGATTGTAGTGTAAAGCAGTTTTAAAGCTTTTAAGATTTTTACTTAATAGTTATTAGTCATTAGATATCCGTTTATTAAATAACTAGGTATATATTTATAAAAAGTTAATATCATTAAAATATTACTGCAAAACAATATAAAATATACATGTATAATACTGAAGGTATATATTTTTAAATTAAATTTATTATAATATTTTATTGGTGAAAATTAAAGCAGTTTATCAGGAAATGAATTATATTCTATACTTTTATGAAATATATTTCATAATCTTAAGTGTCTAAATAAATTATTGTGAACGTCTCCACAACAAAAACAAATTAATTAATAAACCCAATACACGATTTCTTAATTTATATTATTTAATTTCCACAAAAGAAAAAGATTTATAATATTTAAATGATACGGAGGTTCTTACGGATGCTCCGATAACTACACACTAATTAAATAAAACTGACTTGCGTTCTTTGTCGCCGGATGGAGGCGAGTGCTGGACATTATATTATGTGCTTATTCGGCAAATTCCCGTCACTCGTCGTTCGGCACACAATTCCTGATATTCTGTATTTTATCACGTATACTAAGTAAAATATTCAAGGGTCATAACAAAATGTACGAATAAAATAGCAATGCATATTTATAATCTTTTTATTGTCATACTTCATACATTTGATTTGATTAGTATTTATTTTATTTTTATTGCTATTTTTTACTTATATATACTCACTTAGCACGTTTTCGTATTATAAGTAACGTGATATCATGTTTGCTAATCTTAACGAACGTTAAAGTACTACATTTAAGTAAACTACTTTTGCATTATATTCCATTTAGGATAGTTAAGGTTAGGGTAGGTATTATACTCTTAATAATTACTAGAATATATTAGAAAGACAACAGTTCACAGGTGTTTTAATTAATGTGGGGGTGGACTAAAGGGCATGGAGTAAATATTGAAGAGTATTATCATGTCACTTAGAATTTTTATTAAAATATAAAACAAACAAGGAGAAGACTAAAAAAAATTAAATTGATTCCCTTATATATGTATTTTTTTAGTATTATTTATAATAATATTATTTTTATTATTAAAATCATATTAAATACAATATAACATAATAATTCAATTATAAATTTCCAGTTTATTATTTTAGTTAATATTGGATGAACATTAGTAAATTTACATTTATTTGTACATTTAATACAACATTACCTTTATTTTCATATTCGTAAATATAATTATTAAATTAAATATAGCTAACTAAATTTCGATTTGATCATTTTTCTAATGCTATAATTTTATTACCATGTTTATCTAAAAAAAAACATTCCACTTCAAGACTCAAAATCCACTATTTGTAATGGGGCAATAAAAATATAAAAAATTCATGTTATACTATTTTAAAATGAAATCATCTTATTGTTCTCAGATTTTACATATTATATTTTAGTATTTTTTCTCGGTAAAATATAAGTTGATTTTGTTTACAAGCATGTCTATTTTTTTTTAATATACTAAACGTATAATAAAACAAAACGTAGTCATGTTTGCAAAATTGCACTCCCTTATAATGGATAATTGAGTTAAATAGATATGTTTGAATTTGAATAGGTAATTGTTTTTTCATCAAACATTTTTAGAATATTTTAAAGTTATGTACAATTTGGAAATAGTCAATTAAAATAGTATATTTTTTATAGAATTTTGATGTGTCGTTTTCATAATTTAATTTAGATATTGTAGAAAGTTTTTTCATTTATAGGAAAAGTCATATTTTTGACGTCATATTTTGTAGTTATTTAATCAATTTAATGTTTAATAATGAAAATATAAAGATATATTAATAATATAAGATAAAAGTTATTAATTTCAAATTTACTAAATACTTGTCATCATCGAATATTATGGTAGAAAAGGAATAAAGAAATAAAAATCTCTAGCAGAAGAATATATTTTTGTCGTTAAAATATGTATAAAACGGCATTTTGGGAATTAAGACTATGTGATTTATTAACAAAGATATTACTTAGTATCACTAACAGTGTTGAGAATAAATAGAAGAGTATATTATGCGTTGGATTCAAGTTTTACGAGCCTACCGTAGGCTGAAAGAGAAAGACATGAGCTTTTATTTACAGGATTATTATACTTAGGCTAAACCGCCGGGTGGTCTTGTGATAAATTTCAAGAGAGAATCAGTGTAGAGAAGTTATTGTTGTTGCTCGCTACTGGGCAATTATGATTCAACCCATTCATTTGGGATGTGTTAAACTTTTCAAATCTGCTGCATTTGGACTTTACCTACACTTTTAAAGAACGTTTCAAAGTTATAAAGATCGAAGTGAAATGTGTATTGCTAAGGAATTAAGTAATTTTCAAAATGTTTTATAAAAAAAGATCAACAGTTTTATAATAAAGATGACATTATGATTACATAAGTGGCTAAACAATTTTCGAATCTTTATATTTTTCACTATCTATATACGCAAGTAAAATAACATTTTTAAATGTCTTTAACTTTTTAAAGTATTTGAAATATTGAATATTCGCTGAGTGTTTTCAATTTTATACTATACGCGTTGCTAAAGTTGTTTTTTTGTCAATTTAAAATCACTTGTAAGTATTTCATGGGAAAATTATATATAGGTACCTACTGTACTTTTATTCCATAAATAAAAAAGAAATCATTTTTCACCGTTTTGAAAATTGCAAATAATATTTAATACACAATATAATAATAAAGTTATAAAATCAATACGACATTAGTAACTTTTAATTTGTTTTTTTTTTAAAATAGTTACTATGCATACTTAATATAAATGTTATTCGCCTCTTAACTTTAATAGACTTTCGAAGATGTTTACTGAATCGCATCATTTATATATAATATCCAATATAATATGTACAAATTGCAATCAATATTCAAGATATTATTTATAACTTTTAAATATTTCTACTCATTTTTGGTTTAATGTGTTATATACTCGTATTATGATTATATTTTAATAAATCTGTAAATATTCTTAAAATGTTCGAATATTGTTAAGTTTAACAATCTAATCTGGCCTAATTTTATTTATAAATTTTTTCTCTACAATCGACCTAGTACTTGAGAAGAATATGCCCCATTATTGAAATATCAATCCATAGCAACGATGGTGAGAAAAATAATACTACGACATTATCCCTTGGAGTTATTAGAGAAAAAAGATAGTGTAGGACAAAAATTAAAAGATAAAGGTACATTCATCATTGTCAGTACGTGGGAAATGCGCAAAAAAACCACCGTACTCACAAAACCTATTACCAGTGATATAGGAACAAGCAGTAGAAACCCTAATAATAAAGACGGAGGAAATCGCAGGAAAAAAAGAAAGGATAACACTACCTATGGAGTGTTATACACGGAATTTTTTTTTTCTACTCTTTTGTTCCATTAAGCCTCAATAGTAAACAATAGAAGGAATTTAGGTCACAGATTTGATCCGACGTTCATAACTTTACAGTAGTGATTTTTTTACGATGCACCTATATTTTAGTTTCTGTATTGTCATGTGGTCTGGTGTTAGAGGTAACCTTTTAAAAATTATTTTTACAATCAAGTATACTATATAATTTTTAATTTATTTTATAGTAAAAATTCTTATGATACTATTTTCTTAAAGCATAAATCTAAAAGATTTTAATATAATGTTTCCACCATTATATATTTTAAAAAATTACATATTTTTGCCATAAAGTAAGAACGGCGAACATCCACATCATTTTTAACTGACTATAATATATACAAGATACCTTCTCATATATTAATTTCTTCATAAAAATTAAAACAACGAAAATAAAATATTTTTATAAAACAGCTTTTAGATATTATATATTTTTGAATAAAAACTAAGTTAAATATGAATGTCAATACAACATATCGATTACTTTAATAATAATACACTAATAACTAATAATAAATAATTACTGAACTATAAAATAAAAAAATGAAGAAATTATATTAATTTTATGAAAATATGTGAAATTATGCTTTGTAAGTAATTGTTATCTACCAAAATATCATAATATAATGCTCTGGCAGATGACAATCGTTTGACAATTTCTGTGCTTTCTGGTAACGTAGTGATATAGAAGCAAATAAATAATGGAATAACAGACAACAATGATGGGTCAATTGAAAATACCTTTCCATGAAAACCTGTCATTCATCCGCATTCGCAAGTATTTCCGTTTATCTGACAGGCACCACACACTAAAGAGAAAAATCATCATTATAGAAATTTCAAATCTGAGATTGAGAGCTGAAATACTAACCAAAATTAGGTCATCATATCCAAAAAATATACTCGTATACAACTTGGAATTATTTATGTATATATTAATTTTTATATAAAAAAAAAAATAAAAAAATGAAATAAAGTTGAGTACAGTATCTATTGTCAAAAATTAAGCAAATTTAATATCCTTTCAAATAAATACAATGCTGTATATTTATGTCACTTGTTCAATAATTTTATTTTATTTGATATAGAAATTGAATTAATAACTTCATAGAAACGTTGCTTGTTTCGTGGCATTTGAGACTAACGGTGATATTGGAAAACGTCGTTAAGTTGTCACAGATAATATCTTAATATTAGACAATTTATTAGCATATTTTACCTTTATAACAGATTGAAATTATTTTATTATATAGGTACCATACTAACGTATCCGATTTTGCGCTCGTATACTTAAATTACTACAATTCTATTGAAAGTCAAAGTGAAGAGGATGTATAATAGATATTTTCCGTATGGAAACAATACTGTTTAATATTTTTTTTTCTTTGACTAAAGTCCTTAAAATCCTTTTTACCATTTCTGTTAAAAATTAATTTATATATGTTTACAAGATGAATCAAGAATCAAAATGTACGTGCTTTATATAGTATTGTTTTTCTTCTAAACACATCAGGGTTTTGCGGGTTTTTCAAAGAGTATAAAATATTTTATAATCCGCGTGCTTAATACCACCAAGAAAAGAATTATCCGATCTATCATTTGATGAACCTTATTAACGAGTTAAATTCGTTCAAATACTGTTACGTTAGAGTGTAATAAATCGGTGATTTATAAAGTAATGTTGAATTTAATCATTTGGTGCATATTATCCAGTTTTGCCAGCTCGTAGTGTAGACTTTGACGCATATTCGATAATAACTTTTCTAAGGCCGTTGTAACATTTCCTAAATACATAATTTCACATTAAATTTCAAAACAATCCGGAAAATCGGCTTACAAGAGGGATACGTCACACGTGGGACTCGTGACCGCATGCATATCGTTCGGCTATAATTTTATCATCTATCCGTATCATCGACAAATACTCGCGTTAGTAATTTATTGTATATAGTAGTTGCTAGACTGAATTTAATTATGGAAATCAAATAATTTGATATATTGTTGAGTGTATTATTATACCTTTTTTAAATTTCTTGCTTTTGCCCGCAATTATTTTAACACACACTCACACACCACACATACACCCTCACGATTCTTCGTTATTGTCTTTGGCTGCCGAAAAATCCACTCGCCTCGCCCGGATTGTGACCTAAAACATGGAAACTAGAGAAATCAATACTCGCGAGAAAAACTGAAAAATGTGTAATGTAGTCCCTCTGCTGTTAAATAAACGGTTTGCGAATTTTCAAGGTGTAAGTCCATATATGTCGAATATAAACCACACGTCCGGTAAGGTGGATATTATTATTATTGATATTATTATTGTGTTTTTAGAATCGCCTTTAAACGGTTGTTTTTTCGAAGGTGAACTCGCTCCAGTATATACGGAACATCATACACACGTTTTCGAAATATAGACAATTTTACTTTTCGTATTATAGTAAATTATTTCAATTAGACTTTAATTTATTTAAATAGTCTATTTTCATATTTTCAATGTTGAAAATTTTTTAAATGTAAATCTTCTTAACAATTATAATTATCGCAATGTATCTACTAATTCAAGAATGCTATGATTTTTATAGTTTCCATTGCTGTGTTATTTTAAAAGTATTTTAATTATTAATAAGATAAACTAAAATTATTATAAAACTGTAGAATTTCAATTTTTTATACAAATACTAATAGCTATTGTTTTTTGGATTTTATATTTAAAATTTAACATATTTTTAGATATTTAGTTTTTTTATTTTATGGAAGATTGTTAGATTCAAAATAAAACAATAATTGTTATACCTTACATTTTTATACTCAAGAAGTAATTTATGGCCAAACACCAGTTGTTCCAAAATGTATTCTATTGTATCTCTCTACTTGAACAATAATTCGTTGTAAATTACTGTCTCAATGTTTCGCAAAAACAATATATTGTATTAATCAACAAGAATCGTATAAGCAATAAAATAGTACCTATCATTCAGTAGCAGAGAACCATTTCTCAAACATTTCGGTTTCCGAAAGTTCATTGTGTTGCTTATAACAGAAATTTCCCGCACTCATTAACGAACAACATTATTTTAGATTATTTATTATACGCCGTCCCAAGTCCTCCAAATCGTATTAGTAAAATATAAAGTCCATCAGAACTCTGACAGTCGAATAAATTTGCGCATTTCCTATACTCATTTTCGGACATTCCGATCATATAAACACACGGCCGACGAAGGAGTTGCTCGCGTTGACAGTTCGAATTGGCTGAACGTGATGAAGATAAATTCTAATAGATTGTCATCAACGTATATATATATATATATATATATATATATATATTTATATATAGTATTTGGTGGCGTTTACAACGAGAATACGGGATTTGAGTAATTTCTTCTTCCATAAACTTTCACGGGAAAAAATTGTCCTTATACCGAATAAACCAGGAAATTTAATACGTTATCATCGTTGACAAATGTGTCGTGTTTTGATGAAAAAACTTAACGTATAAGTTTTGGTAGAAGTATAAAAATAAATTATTTCGGTGTACACATAAATATAAACTAATACGTATATTAAAGTGATATTATTTATATAAATTACAAATTGTTAACAATATTGTTATCTATAAGAAATTAAATTAAATTAAATTTTTAAATAAAATCCATCTGAGATTAATGTGAAATCGGTAACGTTTAAAGATTAGCTGTTAAAAACGGAATAAAATTTCGTACAATGTACATTGTATATTCAAACACGTGTTTGAAAAATTAAATAAAAATAGTGTTTTTAGATTTAAGGACAAAGCACATGGAAACTATTATATTTATATAATAATATGTTTTTTTTATTGATTTTTTTTCTAAAAAAGTTTTTTTTTTGATACAATATAAGTAGATAAATAAACATATAAACCTAAACCCATTAGATTAAACATTTAAGTATATAAGGTATTTCATATTTTCCTGTATTATTTAGAATTTTTCGGTAAATTTGTCATAACATTTATAGAAGTATAAAGATATTTTTAATTTGTTTAATTATAGAAGAATACAATATAATTTAATATACGCTTAGGTATATTTTTATAAGCAAAAAAAATTAAACCTTTTTCTCTGAATTTGAAAGCAGTAGTGCATTAAATAGGGAAATTCTTTAAATTTGTTTAACTTTAATATTTATAATATTAATAATACGGGTATAAAAGTTTATTTTTATGATTTCTTTACTATTTTTTAGTGTTATCTTTAGCAAATGCGAATATCAAATGAATTTTTTGGGACGATATTATCTATTTGTTTTATTTTTATAATATGTTGTAAAAAATATCACTATATTCGTCTGTTAATATATTGGCACATTGACTGGGTTATTTTTTGACCATACAGTCACTTTATCTCAATTTAAAACACATTTTCACGTTATATATATATTCGTTTTTGAAATTTTGATTTGATCGAATATTGACAATCGAATCATATTCTTATTTCTTTAAAGTTTTTTAAGGCATTATACACATAACATACCGATTGGATTTAACAAATCTATATTTTTTTTATAGTTAAATATTAATTCGTCCGTGATAAAAAGTTAACGAAAACTATTCTATTTCACCAATGATTTGCTAACTATTGTATGCACACTATACACCGCACATGTTGGTCGCATACGGGTATATTATTATTATTAGTATATATAAATATATATTATTACATGATGATGATATCTCGTTCCGTTTCCGTCTACGGTGGTTCTGTATGATCTGTATGTTGAGAGTGGTAACAGCGGTATAATAGCAGTGTGTTATAATATATATATATATATATATATCGATAAAATTTCAATAACCGTAGAAGTTTCCGATTCAAACGCATATCGAAAAACCGTCGATAGCTGTGTAAGTTATTTATGCGTCCGCTTTTATATATATAATAATAATCGAGTATTATAATGAACTATTTGGCGCGTATTTGGTTACAGATATTATTGCGTTACATTTTATATATCGCGTGAAATATACGCTTTGTAATAATATATTATACACATTCCGATCATGTACCTACTTATAATGTATAAATGCGTATAACATAATATATATTTGTGTGTTAATCGAGTCACATTAATTGCCCGGGAAACTAGGACGATCCTGGCGAATGATTGAATATGGATCCAGGCATAAATTCCACAACCCTCCACGTCACATATCGTTACCGTTCATCCAAAACATCACGGCCGGGTATCGTTAAATAAAGCTTAATTTAACACCCGGACTTACGTCGTAGTCCATTGTATATTATCGTGTCCGACCCCATTGTTGTAATATAATATCGCAAATATCGTTCTCATAATATTATAATATTATGGTAACGATTATTATTAGTGACGATCCATTTCACATTTCCCGAGCATATTAATTTATATCATTAAATTAGGTATACATTTAAATATTTTTTAATAAAACTTTAGGCGTCATTAGTATTTCACGACCCCATTGTTTACGCGTAATTATTGTTAAACGTCCTGTCAGTTTCTTACGTTGGGATAGTAAATTTATTCTACATCGAAAATATTTACAATCAAACACAAATAGTTAATTGAATTTTAACACAAAGTAGCGTTTCGAATAATAATTAATGTGTTTTAAAAAAAGATATAATTATATAAAAGTAATTAATGTTATATATTATTAAAAACAAACTAAAATTATAATTTTGTCATACGCATAAGTATATGAGGATATATAATATTATTAAGTAATTAATATTTATGTAAATAACATATATGACTAGATTTCTTGTTTTTCATCAATTCTAAAGAATTAATTCATCAATTCTTAAGAATTGTTCCATAAAATAAAAAAAATTAAGTTATATGCGTAGTGTGAATATAATCTTAAATTAAATTTTAATTACCCAAATTGACATTTGCGTTTCTTGAATGTTTTGTATTACTCTACATTGAATTTTAAAATCATAATTAGAAGTTTCCATTATTTTATATATCAGTAACAATTTAAATTTATTCAATATATAATAATACTAACTTAACGAAGGTTAGATAACTTGATGCTTGACACATGTATTATTTACGATTTCATAACTTTTTTTATATAAACAGCAACTAAATATTATTTTGATTTGTTTATTAATATATTTAAAGTTGTTTGAAATAATTTTGAAACTTAATTATATTCTGTTTCTTTTAATAGATGATAATATATAATTCAATAAATTTATCAATCGTTCATTTAAGCATTGATTCATTCAAATCATTGTTTTTATATTAAGTTGGTTAATTAATATATTTTTTTTTTTATCAAACATAATCTTTTTAATAATTAAACAAAATATTACAACTTTTTATTTGATATAAAATATTAGGTCTTAGTATTTTTTATTATAACATATTAAAACCGAGTTTGTTGGACTTTAAAGTTGTTTTTTTATATTTAAAGTATAAGACTAAAAACTATAATATGTTGCTATAATTTCATTAGACGGCGCTCTGAATAGGCAATTTCGGTGTTCGTATGTTTATTATTTTTTAGTAGTTATCCAGGAGAATTCATTAATTTACATTAAATTAAATTAAATTTTTTTTTTAATACTTCACGAATATAATATGTAATATTATTCATTTCTTATGTGATTTATAAACTTATATTTAGAAGAATTCAAAATATTAATTAAATTATGAATGTATATTATATAATATACTTATTTGTTATTAATTTATACAGTTTTTATGATTTAATTGTCACGAGTGCATTTATTTTTTGCTGTACTTAATTATTTAAATTAGTTTAACGAAAATATTCAATTGTTAATAAGACTTCAAATATTTCTATAATAATTATATTCGTTTTAGATATTAGCTACCCAGAAAAATCCATTTAAGCTGAAATAAAGTTTATAAAAGTGGTTACGGATCAAAGAAGTTTTTTTTATTTTCCTTAGGAGCATAAAAGTTAACTTAAAGTTTTTTATACAATATTTACCGCTCATTCTATAGTTGGATTTGATTTTTTTTTATTCAAAATAAAACTAGAATGTTCATGCGTTTCAAATAAACTTTTGTATATAAGTTTAACTGGTACATTTTCAGAAAATACTTACAAGAAAAGTTGCATTATTTATAACTTGTATAAAAAAAAACGTAAAACGATTCTAATATATAATAATGTTCTATTGAAAGCACATTATGTATAATATTTCAAATTATATACTTTGTTTTAAAAATCGGTGGCCGAAAGCAACCTGCAAACTAGATTGACATATACATTCTTTATCATTGTCAAAAGGATGTTTAGTCAAAGGGTTTCAAGTTTCCCTTACTAATTGGAATACCAAAATACACAGACTGAGTTTCCCTTTGGTATAGTTTCAAAATTGTTAAACACTTGTCTAAAATTGTTGCTGTAAAATACAATATGGTTGTAAAATATTTATTACGTTTATATAAATATGTATTTATTATATTGGATTCGTATAGTTCGATTTAATTATCTTATTTATTAGCTTCCTACAGTTATAATTTACTATATTGTTCCTTTTTATATGTTGAATTTAAAATAGTCCATTATTCGACTAATTGAAAAATATTGTTAAGTTAATAAAAGTTTAGTTGAAGTTGATATTAGCATAACAGGATTGTGTAGTTGTAATAAAAAGTTGTATACAGATAATCAAATTACGTACTCAAAGAGAGTTTCATTAAAAATACTAAATTTGAATTATCAAAATTTATGCTAATACATTTAAATATTTTATAATGCTCATATCCTTTTAGATAATTTCAAATTAAACGTAATTAAATGTATTTAAAATTTACTATATTCTAAAAATTGTAAACGTTTAGAATGCTTATAAGAGATGAAAGTTTATTAAATAATTTACTAGTATCAGAATATTAAATAATTTAAATATTTTTAAATTTACTCATTTTACATAAAATATTGTTATTAAATATTTACGTAAAAATCATTCAATCCATGATAATGATTTATGTATATTAATATTTATTATTATTTCTGTATTTCCAATATACAAAGATACCATGGTTGGATTGTGTTTTAGGATCAGATTGTTTGTTTAATGTAAATGCAAAATAATAATTCTAATTAGGAAGTATTTTTTTTTTCTATTAATTCTTTTTTAAATTTTTTTATAATATGTAATGTAGAAATAAAAATAATTTTATATGCTAATATCTTTTTTAACAATCAATTTACAATACTTTTAAGTAAAAACAACTATTGTGTAGTCATTAACATATATTGATATAAAATATGACATAGTATTCCTGATGGCATTCTTTTAGTAAATATACTGTATACATAATATATAAATGTAATGTATTTAACATTTTTGATAAAATCCTTTCAGTAATATACTCCTACAATATTTTCGAGGTCAAACTTTTCGTAAAAATCAATATTACTGGTAGGCAAGGTGCTTTTAGTACCTGTAGAGTTAATTTTCTCAGGACGGTAGTCAAATAACAAATTGCTACCTAGTCATTATTTTAATTTAAAATTATTATTTTCTTATTTAAAAGCCATTCCCTTTACGAAGCAACTGCATTCAAAATTTACTTCAAAGTATTAAGATTATACGTTATATTTTTAAGTATAGTTTTCATCCCTTTATTAAATATGAAAGAAAAAAATTATTTGTGAGTAGTTGTAAAAAGAAAGAGCAAAATAATAATAGTGTATGTAAACGTATAACTAATAATAAAATGATAAAATAGTGAAATAATGAAATGTTACAATTATTATTGTTAATTAATTTTATTAAAATGTAATAATTATTAAAATAACTAATTTTTAGTAAATATATATTTTTTTAAAAATACAAAATGTTTTGATATTTCTTTTGGGTATTCACATTTTTCTGTGTTATATTCATTCAGCTTTTAAAAGAAATGAATATTTTTTTCATTAAATTATGTTTTTTATTAAATATTTGTCATTAGTTATTGTTATCAATTTGATTAAATTTAAGATATTGATGCCTATTATTAATAGTTTTAATACTAGGTTTTTGTATTGGGTAATTCGTTTTGTTAATGACAATTTTTGATATTTATTTAAAAAAAATACATTTTGTTATATTTTAACATTAATATGTTATATTGAATAAGGTTATATAATAGACTTGGGAGCATAACATTTCATACAAATTAAATTATGTGATCATTAAAGTTCAACGTAATTTAGAAACTAGGGAATCAGTGAGAGAAATTATAAAAATGTTTTAGCGTTATAGTTTACAGTTGTGGATATTATTAATGAATTAAAAAATATATTGCATTAAAACCTGTTTAACATGTTAGGACACGAATAGACAACACTTTAAGTTTTATAAGACAAAAAAAAAATTTAATTGGTAATTATAAAAATTAACACCGAAAAACGTAAGAGCACACTCTTACTTTCGTTGGCACGTACACACACTTCTAATTTTGTTATTGGATGACAATTAACTTGACAGATATATTAATGCTTATATTTAATTTTTTGATTAAAACACCATTTTTACTATTTAAATAAAAATACAAAACATACCTTTTTAATTGATCATCATTATGGTTGGCCATTGTTGCTTATTTATTATTAATTCATTCTTACTTAATATAACATTAATTTTTTACTCTACTATCTTTATTATGTTTAATATTTTGTAACAGAATTTAAACATGTTTTAAATTAATTTATTAAAAAACTTTAGTTACAGTAAATAAGTATTATATTACATTTTCTTAATTGACACAGGCTTACTTTATGTATAGTGTATATTATCATCTCTGTTATATCACTTCATTGTTATTCTGACATATATTAAAAATATTATCACTCACAATTAATGTAATATACGTGAATTTCGTCAATATAGGTTATATTATAATAGTATACCTATATTAACTATACAATATACAATGATGAAATACTGTATAATTCTAACTAATAAAAGTAATTATCGATTAATATTGGCATTAAATTTGTATTACATTTTCATAAACTTTCTTGAGTTTGACTAGGTATTGTATATTTGTGTAGTGGGCTAATAATTAATTAAATGGTCAAATTTGAAGTGAAGTTAATAAATCAAATATTTAGTATAATATAATTTTTAGCTATATTTCTATAATGCTTATAAGTTATAACTGTTATAACTATAAGACAATATTATGTATTGAAATGATAAGATACATTATAAATAAAGTTACATCATTATTTAGTGTAACTGCCGTTAAGATAATCGATTTTTTACTATAATATACAGATACGTTCCCACCTGTCGTTGGCTACCAATTTTAAATGTTTGTCGATAAAATTATATTTATTAATTTTATACTTCTGTGATTGTAACTAGAAATAATAGAAAATATGCTATAATTTTTAGGCCTACACCTGGGTATATAATGGGTGAACAATGTTTAAAAATAAATAAATATCTCCGATCATTCTTTGAAATTTCAAATTTCTTTTGAAATTGAAACAAGTATAAATAAAATCGATAGAAGCTATAATATAATATTATCAAATTTATTTTTACAGTTTAATTTAATTTTCCGTTTACCCAAGGGGAATGGATATCATATAATGAAAAAACGTGTTCAGTGGTTCATTTCCCATGTCGCTACCACTGCAAATTCCAACATTTCCACGATTACGGCAACCGGGTATAACAATATTTGCCTCCGAGAATACGGTCTGAACATGTATACGAAACATTCATAATATTCACTGTCTGTTGCATACCAATAAGTATATAAACTTGCGGATTATCACACATGGGTGGTAATTTTATAAAAAAATTTTTATAACGATAACAATAGTAGGTATTCGTCTAGAATACTAAATCGATAAAAACGGGTAAGTATAACCGAACAGCCTAAACGTAACTATCACGCATTAAATTACTTATTTTTATAGGTCGACTATTAATAATAAATATTGAATTTTAATAATCACAGTCACGATAAAAAATATAAATATACATACGATTATTATAAGTTAGAATGGTTATGCGATTAAACATATTTTCATAACCGCCTATGACCCAATTTCGTTGTTTTAATCATATCAAATTTTAAATAATAAATATAAATTGATGGTTAATATAGTCGTTTATCATTTTATTAGTTGTTAATATTATGTTAAAACATAGATAATATTCGTCCAAACGTAAATACATAAATTAACAAAAATAACGAAATAAGTTACGTCGAAGGAACAAAACTTATATGCTGAAAAATTATAGGTTGTATCAATATTCTAAAATTTCTTTAGAACAAAATAGCAATAACACCAATGTATCACTAACTGAAAAATATTCTATTTACCGACAAAAATGTCAGAGCCAGATAGATTAAAAATAAATTGTTGCCGGCGTGTACTCGTATAACAACGATGACGACAAATGTGATTGTGACGTACTCGTTTCAATGAATCCATTAGACGATACAGTGAAAGAAGAAACTAACGTTTGTTGAATAATTTCTCCTTCGAGTAGTATATTTTCTCAATTTTTTTTTATTTTTATTTATTCACGTCCCCTTAAACGTACACTACCTTTGTTTGTATACTATTTTTAAAAACTTGATTATATTTTATTCAATAAAATTAGATTTTTCAAGATAGAAATGTATATATTTTGTATCTTTGTACCTCTGCATGGGAACCTGCACATTTCAGATTTCAACGAAATTCTGCACAGTCTATATTATAAGTGTACCTATTATAAGTTATAAATACGTGCAAATGTAATATTATATCATAACCGAAACAATAAATTGAGTTGTTTTGAGAATACTGATAATGGCAGTAATGGATATTACAAATGTTTGAATTCGATGCACGTAGTGATTTAAACCTTAATTTCAACGAACTCATGTGTATTATATACGGAGTGTTCGAATCATACGAAACATTGTGTTTTTCTCATTCATTAATGCATATTTTTTTTTTTTTTTTAATTATGATTTTTCCTATTAGTATACGCAACAATATTATGCGCAAAAATCAAATTCACTGTAGTAGCCAATAATGTAACAATATAATTTTTATATATATCGATATTGAAACAAAATAGTAAATAATAATTAGGAATATTCTTTTTTTTTGAGAATATTATTTGACCTAATTTTTAAATACGAATGTATTAAAAGTATAATCTAACATTTAATTTTATCGTTGTTGGTAATAATTTGTTATATGTATTTAAATTAATATTATGATTATTATTTTAGAAACTATACAAACTTAATAGAGCAAAATTTATAAAAAAAAAAAAAAACTAATGAATTATATAGCGATATTAACGATAATTTAACTTAGATATCGATGTTTAAAACGTTAAAATTACAAGAAATCCACGATATAGACATAGTTTTCTTTTGGAATGCAATTAATCGCAATGTTCACTTAACGAATACTGTGAAGATTATACTGTGTATATAAATGTATTTGAATTTCTTTATATAATAGTATGTAATAATGAGACGTGAAATTACGTTTTAAATATTTACACTAATATCAGTATTAAATTTTGTTCGTAAAATATACTTAATAAGGTCTTAAGATATGATGATTGGAATAAACTTTGCAGATCAGAATGAATATTGATTTATAGAAAATATATAATGATGAATCGATATTTTGTTTGTATATTCATTATATTATGTTAAAATTAAATTAATTTTTACATTGTGATTCAGCTAAAATTTATAAAGCAATCAAAATTGTTCATATTGGTTTTAAACGTAATGTTTTAAAAATGCCTCTGAGAGTTGGAGTTTTTATTATTAGAATAATACTTTCTAACCATCATTTATTTTTATAGAATTATATATATTAAATATAAACTTATAACTTATTATATTGTATTATTCGAAAAAAAATTCCTTAACGAGTATCTATACAGAATCGGAAGGCCTGGAGTGGACGCACAAGTTAAACACGAGTTGGAAGCAGCTGTAGTTCAAGTGGAATTTCTGATGAATGAAGGAGCTTTAATCACAGTAACTGCGGACGATAGTTTACACTTATGGAATTTCAGACAAAAAAGAGCAGACGTTGTTCATAGTTTAAAATTTCAACGAGAAAGGTATATTATACATATATATATATATTTTAATTTTTATCAATTATAAAACCTGTAGGTATTTTTTAGCATTTAGTATAACAGATCACGTTATATATTGGTGACCTGTCATTTTGATGCATATTACATTTTGACGCGTTACAATTTAGATATAATAGTAATAAATAGTCAAATGTATAATTAATAAAACATATTATTTATTCTTCTTTTTTACATTGTATAATAATTATTAGCATAGTTTTTTTTTTTACATTGCTATTATTATTAATATAATTTGGGTACATATAATTAATAATTTTGTTACTATAAAATTTAAATTTTATATTTATATACTTTCATAGTTTTTATCAAATTTCGTCATACAATACATTATTATTATATATTTTATAAAAATAAGTATGATCGTTAGAATTAATATTGTTTATAAATATTAATACTATGTGTAACACCTGTTAATATTTTATCTATACCTACTAATATTTTCATTTTTGCATGTTTGTTGCAATCTTTTTGTATCTATAATATTTATATATTTTTTGTTTGTTTGGTACATATCCATCAATTATTTGTTCCCTTATCATTTTATTCACACTTTCGTCTTTTTCAACGCTTCAATAAATTTCCAAATAATTGGTTTATTACAATTTATTAATGCTGAAAATGCATTAAACGATCCTTCTATATTATTATTAATCCTTGAAAGATCATTTTGAGGTCAAGTCGATCTAAACAATTACAAATTTTAATTTAATAAATCAGTGGTCGACGTTTACTTCTTGTCGAATATTCCTATTCAAGTTCTTTCAAAATAAGTTATTAGCAGAGATAATACCACTTATACTATCTTATATTTTCAAATAATTTGAAAGTCGGTATCTAATATAATTGTATATATTATTATTTTGATACCTAACAATTGAAAAATAAACACGATTACGATAAGATAATATCTATTGCATTTTATTACGAGTTTTGATAAAAACTATGAAAGTATAATAAATTTCCATTTTATAGTTACAAAATTATTAATAATATGTATACAAATTATATTAATAATTATTATTAACAATGTAAAAAAAAAAAATATGTTAATAATTATTATAATAATATGTAAAGAATAATAATAAATAATATGTTTTATGACTTATACTATTTATTTTTATTATGCCTAAATTATAACGCGTCGAAATGTAATATGCATCCAATTGTCACAAGTCGAAATTACCGCGTCTATTTGTGACGCGCGTCGAAATAAGCTATCCTATTATATTAACGTATAACTGTAGTTACTTAGCAATTCGACTTCTACATATTTTAACTTTAATAAAATCTATTATATTTTGGGTGATATCAATATACATTTTTCTTTAATTAACACTAAAAAATAAATTTCTTGTTCAATTAGATTTAATAGTTTTGTAATATTATAGTGTGTAAATTATAGGCAATAATATTACCCATTTATAAAAAAATTACAATGAAATAATATTGATAATACTATGAATATGATTTGTATCCATCTTATATCATATAATATAATATAGTACAATTATCTTAAAAAAATATGTTTACAATTTGTTTTAATCTTTTTGGGTTTGATAGATTTATCGCGTATTTCATTTTAGTCGTTTACGGAACAATTTTGAAATAGATTTTATTTTTATATTTTTACAGAATTACAGTCATACACCTTCCCCTCCGTAGCAAATGGCTGTACGTGGGTTCGGAAAGAGGCAATGTACATTTCGTCAACGTCGAGCTGTTCACCCTTTCCGGTTACATTATAAACTGGAATAAGGCCATCGAAGTGTAAGTATAACGATATTATTATGTCTACGTCAACGCCAAAATATTATTGTCGCGGTTCGATCTAGCGGTAATTTTGTTTTGTTTTTCTTTCACAATGACGCCCCGTACGCCGCTGGATATCGTCTACAATTCCATTATGTCTACCATGGGCTACAGTCCATTATACTATCATTCAATAAATAATAATATCGCAGCGTAATACTTTTGATAAACAACCAGCTTAAACGTTGAATATTACCGTACGATACATAAATGTAGTTAAATGTGTCCATTAGCGTTTCTTCAGTTATTACAGTTGCCATTAATCTCGCGTGGATAAAATAGTTAACATTCACGCGTCGAAAACTTGTCATCCGACTACATCTACTCGCAGAAGGTGTATTATTATATTTAATGGTACGAGCACAAACTTTGTTTACTCGCACACATCCATACTTTAATATAATGAAATTTGGTGTGTTTTTGCGTAAAACTTTATGTTATACATTTGTTTTAATGATATATTATAATAATATATGGTCGCAGACTCGACTCAACTAGTTAGTTACCAGTATTATATATTATTATTTGGTGAACCGTAATAAGTACATTGTGATGTACAGTTATTCGAGAATTTCACTTTTTGTCCACATGGATATATCATTTTTACAGTATAAAAGGACGTCAAATTTAAAGTTTGCGTCATTAAGCTTTCTTGATAACTGTTAGGACGTCTGTTTTGTAATACTGTTCACTCGAGAAATGACTATCCTACTCGTGTCGCTGTGTCGGAATAAGACCAAACCAAATAAAAATAATTTCATTATGTTTATTCGTTCACACTTTGGTTAAACACATGTTAAGAAATGTACATAAACGGTAAATCACATGAATCGCAAACGACCTTTGAAAACGCGTTGTTTTTTGGACGGTAAATGTAAATCGTGTGCAAAAACGCGCTTAACCATATTTTCTTTCAAAATTAAAAATTTTTCAGACATTTGGGGTCAAGTGTATTATTGTCTACAGTTAAAGCACAGATAAATTTATTACGCAGTATTATTTAATGCAGCTATATGAAAAATCAAATTTATTCAATCTATTTAAATTAATAATAAATTATATTATAATTAGGTACTGAAATATTATTTTATTATTTTATATACGTTCAAAATTGAACTTGTTATAGCCAGTGCTGTAGAAAAATTTTGTGAGGGTTCTTAATCTAACGTTTTAAAAACTGCGTTCCAAAAAAAAAACATGAGGATTTGCCCCCTATCTCCCCTCAAAAAGATACGAACAATTTTTGTTAAATACTATATTTTTGCAGCTACTTTGTTATGAATTCTAAATATAATCTATGTAAGTTTAGTTAATGGATTGGCCCAAATTTTACACTTCCATTCAGTCGCTTAATAAAAAAAAATTTTTTATCCATTTTAAATTCATATTTTTATTACAATTCGTCAAATACTCAAATACCTACATACTTCTATAGAAATAATTTTAATTTTAAAAATATTTAAAATTGTAAAATTCACTTTACCATTACAATAATTTAAATCTATATTTTAAGAATTATAAAGGCGGGTATTAGTTTATGCTGTCTCCCCGTTCCAGCATAAAAAAAAAAATAGTCGAGGTGTGTAAAAAAAAAATATAAAAATAGTGATGGAGCTCCGTACCCCACCAATTCAAGCACTGGTTATAGCTCGAACCAAACTTACATTCTAAGAATAATATTATTCAATTAAGTTCATATAGTTGTTTAAATTAACGTCACATTAATATATTTAATACACAATATATTTGTTGAATTTTAATTTTAACAATAATATTTATGTATCGTTTATACTCCTATTAAACACATTTATAACATTTAAGTTTAAAGTTTCGGCTTTGAGCCCACAAAAAATTTAGAAGTAGCTGATAATGTATAAACAATATAATAATATAGTTCCACGAAGTTTTAACGCATTTGATTTCATATTTTTGTCTCATATGTCATTTAGTCAATTTTACGAGCTGAAAAAAATGATAGCGCAATTACTATGGGTTAGAAAAATTACTTGTCAAAACATTGGTTTTTTGAATGGTTATTCGTTTATTGTATTATTTTTTATTTTTTAACGGACTTTTCTATATGTATTTTCACTGTTGGATCGTAAACTCGTTTGCAGTAAGTTTTTCTGTGCGATATGTACAGACCAAAACATAAAAGTTAATACTTCATTTCATTCCCTCGTGACGCAGCCGACAGTTTATGTTGCATATACCATATATAATATGACAGTAATTCCGAGACTTGGGGTTTTTTTTTTATGCAGAATAAAATAAATTTGGAATATACGTTAAAAATACGACCTGTGAGACTCGATTCTGTATACCTACTCTCGTACCTATTTGCAGAGCTACATTTGACCATTGTACATAAACATTGGCTGAAATAGATTAATATTTTTTAGATTTAAATACAAATTCAATAGAATTATCGTAAATTTATTTTATTGTTTGAGTACGGTTATTTTGTTATTTACGAGTAGTTATAATTTACGTACTATTTAATATGATTTGTGTATGAGTATGATATACATACGAGCATAATAATTAATTAGACATACCCTACGTTATTTCTAATTTATTATGATAAATTGATGTAGAAATAAAACTTTAAATATAATTTGAAATACATTTTTAAGAATGTCTGAATTTCGGTGCATTGTTGACTCAAATTTAAAACTCTTATCAGATAACATAACGAATTATAGATGTATCTTATTTTATCTATAAGTTATTAAATGACACAGTTGATGAAGCAAATCGTATCCATTATCCAATTTCACCTATTTGCTAATTTATATTCCATACCTCAACTTTAAGTGAATTAGTTAACTTTTATAACATATTAAATTATTATTGACTATATTATTTTACTCTACGTTATATTACTTCTCCGTTGTATGGTTGATATTTAAAAAGTAAAGAAATTACGTTTAGGTTATAAGAAGATGTTAAACATGTTTAATTAATAAATTCGTCTCACCCGTCGGTAAGTACAATATAATATTGTTTTCGTATCGGTGATCGATCAGTGATACATCCGAACGAGTTAAAAATTAATTTATCTACAATATTACGTAAATATTTCGAATAAACGAAATAAATCAACACCAATGGCACAAAACTTATTATCGAACGATCGAGTGTGTTGTACAATGGTATAAGTGGTACGCATCATAAAGGCGTAGGGCGTTTAATATCAAGGAAATCTGTTATCCGAGTTATTTATCATTATCATACTCGTACATGGAATTGAGTTATTTCAAAACGTATTCAAGTGATTCACTCGAACCTCAGTCGGCAGTAGAAGGTTAGAACAATATGGTTTGTGTAATTAAAGTAATTCATTAAACTCGTTTCTCGTAGAGTACCCTTTTCGTTTCCCGCACACCGATCGGTTACCACCTTAAAAATCTCTGGTCGACCGTTATTGTTTCATCTCCCAACCACGTCACTCCGACATCAATCTTCATTATTATCCCTAACGTCAGCCAATTAATAACTTTCTCGGTGTTTCACACTGTCGCTGACATATATTTTTATATCGCTTCGCGTTATTTTTCGATATTTCCTAACCCTCCCTCCACCCTCCTTACTCTACACACAGAACAGCATATGTCTACGACACGAAATTTACAATAAAACATATTAGAAAACGTGATATAAGTTAATAACTATGTACCTAGTTGAAAAGTTTTTAACTCGATTAGTTATAATTAATTTTCCGGTTACCAAATAACTCGACTAGTTTAATCTTACCTTGGATTATAATTAAACTTTGAGTAGTTATATTATATCATCGTTATATTAACTATTAACTTCTGGTTAACTTTGAGAAACGAACGATTTGTAAAAATATATTAAATTTGTTATTATTATATTAAGCATATAAATTATGTAAAATATCGTGCGTTTTCAATACTTATTAACGAGTATATATATATATTTAATAAACTTGGAAATTATTCCAACGCTCAACTTACATGTATTTTTTATATTGTTTATATTATTTAAATTTTTTAATTTAACTCAATGCCAGAAAATTGGCTTTTATTAGTTTCGAGACTAAATCTAAAGATTTTTTAACTAACTTGAGTTCATTTTTTTTATAATTACATTTTAATTTACTTTTGCTACTTTAACTATTAATTTTTAGTAATGTTAAGTTTAGTAAAACTATTAAATTAATTTTCGTAAACTTTAAAGTGAAGGTACATGGAACTAAGATTAGAAACTTAACGCTTATCTCAAGTTATTTTTGTATCCATATTTCAATTTATAGTTAAAGAATAACATATATTTATATATCTACATGTGTATACCATATAAATTATCTTAATAATTAATATACATATAATACATAGGTACAGCGATATCGGAATACATTTCAACAAATTAGTCTTATATGGTCGGTTTAATTTAGAATTTAGAATTTGTATTCCTTAAACTTTGATTTATAAGAAAAATAAAAAATAAACAAACAAATTTAATAATGTTTAATAATGTTTAAATAACTATTGGGCAGTAGAATATTCTCGAGTAGAATTACCAAAAGACGATTATTATTATTTTTCGTTTTTTAATACAATCGGTATTGTAATTTAAAAAATTAGCCTGTTATTTATCACAGAAGAGTCCCTTACAAAAATGATCTTGGAGAAGGATTTATTAGAGGCTTCGAATTTAGCACAATATAGGGCATTATTTAAATTCAAAAAACAAAATTAATTAACATTTTTTTCTGAACACATTGTTATATTATAGGATTTGCATTTTTATAATAATTTATCTAATAATTGTATTATGAATTTTAAAAAGTTATAATCTGAATATCATATTTTTGAACTGTTAAGTTTATTTTAAATTCCATTGATGTACAAGACTAATATCTCAAGACTATATTAACTGTCAAACGTTGTAACATTTTCGTATTTTCATAATTACATATTTTAAATTTTTTTAAATTTTTTTAACAAAAATAGATACGTATAGGCACAAGGCGAATCATTAGCGGAGATTTCTTTTTTTTTTTTTTGTAGGCATAAAAAGGACTGATTTAAATAAACAAATATTATTCTGAGTATACGCACTGCAGTCTCGTAATGTCTACAATCACGATAGAAGTATTATTCTCCATTAGAGCGAAATGAATAAGCAACTCGGAGATAACCAACATCGCAGGAAAAGTGTTATTGTAAGGCCGTCGTTATGGGGTTTGTTCCCGACAGCATGATTTTTCCACGTTCATTTTATGCCGTGAGTCTTCCCGAGAGACAACATCGTCAGTTGCTTTTTATCTTATGTACAAAACGCCGCGGGTAACCCTCTCATCTATATTGAACGATCCGGAGGGGGTATTTTCGATATATACGTCATCTAACCTTTATACTTCTGTACCTTTACTTATTTTCAACTGCGTATAATATTATTTGGTATGTATTCGGTTACAGAGTCTAAAATCTTTATATAAACATCAAATAATATTATATTAAAACATATACTTACGTTTAATTTTTCAATTTTTTTTTCATATAATTGATAAAAAAATAAACATACTTTATATACGGTATGATAAAACTTTTCACATTTAATGTGACGTCTGAACTAGAAACGAATAAATAAATGTTTCATTTTAAAATATGTTGTTACATTTTTACTTATTTAAATTTGGGGAATACGTTAATACGGAAATTTAATAACACATTCATAGCGATTTTTTTATATATTTTATTTGAAAATATATTGTTTATATTATATAGGTAATGACATTCTTTTTCTATGTAACAAGTTGAATAATTATAATTTAACATCAAATTTTGTCGCATTGATTGATATATAAAATTCTGTGATTATTGACAATAATATCTCATTTTAGCCTAATAATTATAAGTGGAAAATTTTAAAAATATTATCAATATATGGATTGTAAAAATAATATGTAAGAAGTGGTTTGAAAATAATATGAGTTTATAGTCATTAATTATAGTCTGATTCATTTTCAATTAATTTTTGTGTTAAAATAAATAAAAAATTATTTTGAAACAATAAAACTTTGTTTTTATTTTTATTTGATTTTAAGTATAATACTAAAATATAAAGTGTGATTATTTAAAATTCACATTGTTAAACACCAGAAGTTTGTTATTTTATTTAGGGCATTTATTATAATGAATTCCTTTTAAACTACATAAATACAATAACGGTAAAATATATTTTGTGTACAACAATATTTTAATTTTATAATT
Source organism: Eriosoma lanigerum (assembly GCA_013282895.1). NCBI lineage: Eukaryota > Metazoa > Arthropoda > Insecta > Hemiptera > Aphididae > Eriosoma > Eriosoma lanigerum. Next base: position 24,681,436 of record CM023359.1, read on the forward strand.
TTTTTTGGGTATAAATTATTATCATCATTAAAATGGATATTTTATGTAGGCACTTACCAAAAATGGCATTGCTCTTATTTGTCGAATATAATATATACAACCCATATATATATATATATATTTCGGTAGTATACTAAAAATTCAGTAAATTTTAACCCAAAAGAACTTATTCGCTGAGTGTACTGACGATAAAACATGTAATACGGTTATCTCAAACTTTTCGAACACCTGCAGGTATTGGATGTAGTGTTCCACACCCAATATAGTAAGTTTTGTTACACTGTATAACGGCCGAACAATAACAGTTTAATACACAAGTTTGTTTTAAAAGGTGTTTCAATATAGAAAACAACTAAACGACCATATTATTATAAGTAACGGTAACGGTTGCGGTATATAGAATATAAATTATTGTAATATAACAAGTAGGTATTAAACTGTTAACGCGGTATAACATTATAATATATAACAACGGTTTACCATTATCAACTAGAAATTTCTAATTTTGTATTCCTCGTAATGTGAATGTGTATGTTGGCACCTTGTCCGTCGCGCGTCACTGCGTACATTTCCTTGGGGAGGGTGTCATTTGCCATCCGAAATTGTTAGCTATGTCATTTGTCTTTTAACCCCAACGACACCCTTATTCCTAACCATTCCGCAGAGTTTCTCTCTTTTCCATCGTTTCGGACTCGTGAAAAATGACGGTTTGATAACGCAGCGGGATAGATGGATTTCATTATTTATTCTGTCGTGTATGTGAAAAACTTGGAAAAAACCATACATAAAAGAAGACAAGGAAAAAGAAACCATACGGTCGTTCGGTGCTTAGGGATGGACTTCCATTTATTTATTTATTTATTTATTTTTATTCTCCTCGACTGTGTTTTTCTCTCCGACAACACAAGAGGTTTTACTTTATGGGACATGGCTGCTTTTGTGATAGCATCTTCTATCACCCTTTATACTATTATTCTTCGAGGGGGTAGGGGGGAACGTTATTTATTTTATTTTATTGTGTCAAGATTTCGTCATTTCGGTTTATGTTGTTTGTTCACCACATAACGATTGCCGACGTGACAGCATATATGAGAGATGACGATGGTGACGTGCGAGTAGAAAATATTTAATAGATTTTTTTATGTGATTGAAACTTGAAATGACCTATAGATCACAATGAGTGACAAACGGATTTCCTATAGGCTATAACGTATGAAAACCTATGAAAAATCCACAAAAATATTATTATAATAACGAACATAATACGGTATTACTACGAGGAAATATCGCGTTAGTACGTAACTATTTTACGAACGTATAAAATATTACGTTTTTTTTTTTTATGATAAATCTAATTATTGAAAGCCCTTAAATTGATTTTTTTCCTATATTTACAAAATTATTTTATCGCTTGATGATAAACTTTTGAGGACACCTTCGAATTTCAATCGTAGTCGTTTAAAGTTTTAAAACGATTTATCAATTAACTTAGAATAATTTCGCACGTTTCAATGTTTTGTGTTATAAAAATATATCAATATTTTATGATTTAATTTCAATAGACGTATGCATATACTATACTAATTTGATTGATTTCTACTCTTTTAATACTTTCTATAATTGTTCAAACCTTTATTTTACGACTTAATATTCATTCGCTGGACGGATATAATATTTATAAACTGTGCATGATATTAATAATGCACATGGTACTAACACTTCTTTTAAAAATATATTTTATGTATTATATTGTTTGTATATTTATATAATAATTTTCATAAATTAAAAATAATAGTTAGCCTTGTTCAGATAAATCTAGTATGTATGTATTTACATTTAAGATTACGTAATTTATTATTTAATGTGAGTACTTATTTACTTCTATACATTATATATGCGTGTGGTTTGTATGCATATACTGAACCGCAAGTATGTTGATTTAATTTAATAGATGTGTTAACAAATGCATATTTAAAATAGTTGAATGAAATATTTTAGATCATGTTGTTCAATTACGTTTATATAATATATTAATATGAATTTCCGAATATTCCAAAATTCTGGATTGTTTCAATCATATTACGAATATTTAAATGTTTGTTAATTTCAATAAATCAATTTAGTTCTATATTATATGGTATAGAACCTTAGCGAATAAACACGGTACTTTAAAAAATTGATTACCTACTTACCTAGTTAAAAATGTTGCTGATATATATTTTAAGAGTAAAATAAAGAGAGGATAGGACGTCGATGTTTATCACATGACAATTTACTGATAATCAGTTAAGGTTATACGAGTACATTATTTTTTGTAGAAATATTTTTCTTTCCCCTAAGTGTAAAATATCATTTCTCATTCACTAAAAAAGGACTGTGTCACAATGTTTTACTTTTTCAACTTATCCAATATTTAAAAGCTCTTTAAACAAAATTTTAAAAATCTCAGTAATCCGTAATGTCAATCATCACAAGCATAACTACCACGATAATATAGTATTAAACGTAAGAAAAATCATTATTAAAACATCAGATTCCGTTATATAGTGTCATAACGACCAGCGGTGGTATTTAACAATCGATATATATTGACATTCACTATAAATATGTATTTGGATGATTGATTGAACCATTATATTCATAAGTATAACACGGTGTACTTATACATTCGGTCTTATCCCGGCAAAAAGTTGACTCGACATTTCCAAAGATCATTAACCGTCATTAATATTGATAACAACCAGCTAACTCTGAAAAAAACAATAATTATCTTAAACCACAAAAATTATGTACGACCACTACATATTAATGATAATAATAACATCGTAGTATTTCCTTATAAGGGAACTCTAACGGATAGGTAAAAGTATTTGTCAAATTTAGTTTTTTTTACAATTCGTACTCTTGCATCGTCGTCTGATCTCCATTCGTATTTTATTTTCCACCGTGCTTGTAGTATAACATTCATTCAACATCTTAATGCTGTTCGTCAATGGAAAAACAACATTTACAATGATCGGTGTAAGTTTTATGCAGTTTTATGTTTTTTGAATTAAAATCGAATTTAGCATACAATACATGTCATAACGTTCAAACCAAATGTCAATTCTCAAAAAAATTAACCTTAAGTCGTGATAATTTATTTTTGACCGGAGTTTTGTTATTATTTCGTAACGCTGCGCGTCTCGTGAGATCACCGACCAAACAAATATTGTTTAACTTCGTTTAACCTCTATGAATTGTTACTATTTATATTATTTGTTAATTACACAAAATCATGAAAATATCAGAAAATATTATGGTTCACATGGTTCATTCTTAAATTTTAATTAATAAATAACATTTTAGACTGCGTGACCGTGAGAAAGCTAATTGTTTTTTCTTTAATTGTTTATATTTTATTTTTATTTCAAAAATACTTTTAGGGTACACTTACCAAGTAAATAAATGCTCCGAAAGTTTCATAGTATAACTTGCTCTTTATTGATTGAAAAAAAAAATATACAGTAGATACTCGAAAAGGTAATTGTTTCAAATTCCTAGAAGTTTTTTTGCATTATTTTCATATATATTAAAACATTTTTATATTATTTTTATGGTGAATATAGTGATGATGAGGTTATTAAAAAAGTGCATTTTTTCCGTATTAAATGATAAAAAAAAGAATATACATCTGCAACGCAATCATAAAAAAATAATTAGATTTTTCGCTACTAGTTTAAAATTAATAAATAAAATGTTTACTTTTATAAATATGTATGTTTTAATTTATAACGAATAAAATTAAATGTTATATGAAATGCCGTACCTATTTCAATTTTTTTACTTTATTACATTATATTAAATTTATTATAAAATTATGAATAATCGGTTTACCTAATTCACGAAATATATTTCTTTATTAACTCGTTAACAATAAATGATTATTTAATTTTAATTAAGTTACAAATAACTTATTATTACAATTTTAGGTACTTATTAAATTCACACAATGCTTATTTTCAAGTACCTACTGAAATTATTTACTTATGCAATGTTATAATTTATAAGATTAAATATAAATTTTTACACATTGAAGAACGAAATATTATGTATACCTTCTTATATTTAGGTAATATTTATTTATCAATAAATTTAATATGATTACATTCTACAGCAGGATGTCAAGTCAACAATTTTTGTATCGTTATTATTTGAGATTATAAATGTATAATAAATTCAATATTTACAATGTCTGTCATACAGAGGCGTATTAAAGAGTTTTTAAAGGGAGGGGTTCAGATTTTTTTTAGAAACTTCCATGAAGCCGAACCCCCCTCACCTTTTGTTAATATAAAAAAATTAATTCTGTATACATTTTAATGCAAAATCTAAAACAGGCGGCAAAATAATATTATTAATAGCAATTTTTTTTTTGTGACAAGGGGGTGGGTTTAAATCCATTCAAACCCCCCCCCCTTAAATACGCCTCTGCTGTCATATCAATAATAATATAAATATCTGAATAGAATGTTCATAAAATTAAACTCAAAATTGTTTGAATCACATTGTCGTTGTATTAATGATAAAAGTAATATTTTATAATTTCTAACTAAGTAATAGTAATTATAAATTAATTACCGGTTTATTACGATTTTATACTATACATTTTCTGAAACGAACATAATCAAAACATTAAATATGTATCGTACAAAATACAAAATATATTATACGTATACGGTATATGGGTCAATTTTATATAAATTTAATCAAGTCTATGGTTTGATGTTAATTTTGTGTATGAGCCAAACTTAGCGTTAATTAGTGTTCATATATTATTATATTAAACGTCAAAACAAGGTTGATTAATTAAATTATATATGGGCATCTGCATGTCATAACAATATTCTATTTCTATCTATAGTTATCAGGTACGTTGAACTACACGTATATAGAAACAAAGTTCGTTAAGTAAGTAAATTGCATAAAACAATTATCGTATTCTTTTATAGGTTCTTTCGCTACATAAAATATACGTTTATGAATTTGAAATTTTGCTTTTAAATAAACCATTTTAACACCTCGTATACTATATAAGTCTGTAGTTTATATCTTTTTTGTTCGTATACTTTGCGTATGTTATTTTTTACTCTACGCAGACATTTCCTAAGTATTTTTTTTTTCATACCGCACATTACTGTATCAGTCCCTTCTGCTTAATATTAAAATAACGCCGTTATTTTTCGTCTCCACACGTAACTAAACATAATATCGTGTTTAGTATAGCTCTTCAGTTGTATTCTCAATGACACACGGATAAATAAATTTTATGCATTTTTTTCGGCATAATAAAATAACATAGTAAAAGAGCTTCGACACGTTTCGTTTAATAAAATATGTAAAACAAAAATTCAATTGCGAATTTGCAACTTATTCCGGGACGTTTAATACGTCTGGATGGAAATAATGTTATCGGAAAATGTTATTAAAAATATTGCCTTCGCTGACCTTCTCCAAAACGTTATTACATTGCACGAGATAATATATATTACGTGATAGTCTGATGCTGCGGAGGTCTTTTACATTATATTATTATATACTACACAGTATAGGCCTGAACGAAATGAAGTTTTCTCCGTAGATAATTGAAACTCATAAAAAGTACTGTGCTTAGCCGTGTGGAAAAGCCAAACGTTTTCCGCATCATTCTTAACTTAATATTACCATTTAAATTATATATACAGGGTGATTATTTAATCATGACTACGGTTTTCAAATGGTGAATTATAATTTAATAATTTAAAAGTTGCAGGTTTTGTAAATCCGATAAATAGTTCTTGAGTCGTTTAACGATATGACTGTGACATTTAGATGATTTTATGTATATCTATGTCGATATGACATTAATATTTATTTTGGATTCCATATCACTCATTCTTTTTCGCCAATGTCATTTATATTTTTTACGATAATATTAATTTTATCGATTAAGTACCACATAATATTTATATAATTTTGAATTTTAATATCAATTTCGTAGTAATATGCATTATTGTAGCATAATTCTCCGTCTACATATTCAAATGTAAATTACTCCGAAAATATTCATCGGGTTTTAAAAACCAGCACGTAAAAATTTACATACAAATATATTTTTTAAGAATATATTATTAAAAATATATGTTACTATTTCAAAAAATCAAAAGTTAATACAGCTTTACCAATACTGTGCCTGGATAAATTAAATAAAATGTATGCAAATTAAATTACTATATAGTATATATCATAATAGATGTTCCGTGAGTCATGATAAAACAATTTATTTAGTTTACAGAGTGGTCAAAATATTTCAATGTTACAAAAAAAATGAAAAACGTATATAATCCTCTCATCATCATAACAAAAGTTGTATAGGTTTGGTTAGGAAAAGGGTGATTATTTTATCTTACTACATATTTTGGTAATATGATGTTTTTTTTTTATATACAAAATGTTCAGTTAATATAACAATTGGAATATTAATAATATCTGAACATAATGCGAAAAAAAATATTTAATAAACCTTTATACTATTGGAAAAATATTTATTCATGTTATCAATATTAGTATATTACCTATAATATTATTTTCCCTCATAAACTCGCGTAATTGCGCGACTAACTTTTGAGTTGATAAAAATAATATTTTTTGAGAATCTGCTCGTACTCTGCATCGTCATTGTTAAATAATATGGCAAGATCAATCAGAAATTGAATTAAAATTTCAGGCTTTGTACTAATAATAAATATTCAGAATTTAGTAGGCGTGCATTTTAAAATGAATAATTGCTATGTAAAATAATAATTCTAATTAATAATAATTTAATATGTTGTACCTCTGTGTAATTTAAAAAAAAAAAAATATGAATACATTAAACTAAATTCTTTTCACTTTTCGCGGTGTTTAGGTTTGAATATTTTAATTAGCATTCATTGTAAAATGTACGTAAAACATTACATTATGAATCTATATATACCAAATATAGTGATGTGGTTAATAATGTAAAATTAATTAACACATCCCTTAAAATAATAATGTCGATGGATGACGTACAATTTTGTATACTTTTCAAACTAAATAACTAAATAGTAACACCGCGAGTTTTCGACTAATAATTATTAATAATTATAAACATAGCGTATTATCTATCCCTTGGACCAATATTGGTATTGTTGCGTTTTCTGACCGGACACATATCCACTAGATTGGTCAGTGCGATGGTAGAAACGTATAAATACCTCATAAAACACATGACTTAATGTCAATTCAAATCTGTGTGCGAGTTAAAACTCGTTGACTTGGCAAAAGTTTGCGGCTATGTTAGATTAGGATAGGTTAGGTTAATTTATGTTAGATTTGATACGACGGTGATTGGCGGGAGAAGATTCACCATACCCTAAATGTAGGGCCTGATTATATCGAGGGTGTTGTTAAACCTTCATCTCCGGTGTGGCAGCAACGACAGATCTGTATAGTTAATGATGCTGAAAATTCCTTTTGGATTTACGCAACCTTTTTATAAAAGTTCCCCGGAACAAACGTCATCATTGATATCTGTTTTTCTCCAACGTACCTTGTTCCACCTATTTTTCATTTTCACATCATCATCATCATTATATTATTTTACTCTTTGGTGTGTAGAATTTATTCTGTAAGCTCAGTGTCAATTTTGTTAAATTCGTACACCGCGATTGATTTACATTTTTATGACGTCTCTCTCGAACCCATTACATAAAAATGTACATAACAAAATAATATACGATTCTAATATCACAGATTGACAGCACTATAGTTTATATAAGTAAACCCTAATAAATAACATAATAATTAACACAACTTTAAAAATCGAACGTTTATAATGGATGTGCCTAATGATTTAATATATATTATATCATATTGTAATGAACATTTGTCGTGAACGAAGCCACTTGTTAAATATTAAAATCTATTTAAAAAATACAATTTAAAACTTATTTAATTGAGATTACATTATTGGAAGATTGAACATCAATGTAGGATAAGTTGGTACAAAGAAGAGAAAACATTTTTTTTTTTTTTTTTTAGATTGAGTCTGTTAAAAAAAGAGAGTACATTTAATAAACAAGTAACGGAAATCATAAAATTCAAACATGTATTATTAACACTAATAAAACGGTTTGAATTTGTTAATGTGTTATAATGTCATAGAAATAAATAATAGAAATAAATCATCACGGAAATTATCGACTTTTTATTATTCATATAGTATTATGTTTTCCTTAGAAAATTGCAGTCTATTACACTTGAATAATTCTTTTACATCATATTTTCACACACGAGAAAATAAAATTCAACTTTATTTATCTTTTGGCACAATTATCAACAATTTTATACTTTTTATAATTTTCTTGTACTCTCAATTTTCTATTATACTATATATATATATGTATTCCAATACGTATATATTTAATCTAAATATTTTTTTTTTTTTTTTTTTTTATCGAAATTAGCACAAATATATTCATTGGGTAGATTGAAAAATTTAATTGGAAAAAGTGTTAGGGCTACAAATAAAATTTACGTATCCAGTATACGAGAGAAAGAAAAATATCTACTCTCTACATCTTGAACCTGCAATTCATACATTTTTTATTAAAATATATTTAAAATATAGTAATTATGTAAACAAGTACGCATTATACGAGTAAGATATCGTTTTAAACTCATTTTATATAAATTAACTTAATAGAACTTTATACCACGTTTATTGCCTTTGTGTTACATACCCATAAAATAGCATATCCATGTACCGCATTCTTACTATACAGTTTATTAATAAATTATATTTGGGTAAATTTACTTATTATATAATTTTTAGAGAACAATATAAACTGTGCTCTAGAATTGAGTAATTTTTATTTTTTTATTATTTTTTTAACGAATTTTAATTATATAAATAGTTAAATACCCAATTTTCTAAATGCACAAAGCTAGTTTCAAAATAATCATATTTTAAATAAACTAAAGCACAGTTTATATTATTTGTCCTTTTAAAATTTAAAATAAGTCAGTTTTTAATTTATCCTAATATTAATTACAAATAATCTGTAGTAAGAATATGGTACATATATTTGTTTTTATATTATGCTTATATAAGACTGAGAAAAAAATAAACGTGGATATAACGTCTAATAATTTAAATATTTTAGAACATTTTTTTCGGACAAAAACTTCACTATACTTGTAATATTTTTTCTGCTTACCCTAATTAATTTAAATTTAGTACAAATAATTTTAATTTCAATTAATTTCCGCTGCACATTATAGAATAGTGTATTACCAAAGGTTGACTGTCAGCTACTTGTTGACTAATTGTAAATTTATAACCTACCATTGTATATCTAAATTGACTAAATAAAAAAAATCTTGACAAAACTTTTTAAAAGTTTTATTCCTTTATTTGGTATTATTATCAATGATTTATAATCATGATGATGGCCAAAATTTGAATTTGATTATATCAAAATGAACATACCACAAATAAGAACAGTTTATCTATGACATTTTTTGTTTGACAGCCAATGATTTCTTTTTACTAAAGAATTATTACAACTATTACTGTAACTATTAATTATAGTTCAGTTTTTCTGTAATAAAATGATTACATTGTGTTTGCCATAAGATAACACTTTACAAGTCATACATGAAGTCTAAATTACCAAATTGGTTAAAACATCTGTATTATGGTTAATTAATGGATTTATGTTTATGATATAAGTTCTCCGAACGGTCATGTATAATATATGTGTCATATTTATTTAAAATTATTTAAATGATTTAATTCATTATTATTTTTATGATTATATTATATTACATTATATTATCATTATTTCATTATTCCAGTCAAGATTCGATTTATGTACCGTTTATTTTTGTTCGTTATTTATATTACTTATAAGAAAATTGAATGTATCATAGAATATTAATCGAACTTTATAATATAATATGTACCTTATAAGTTATAATTAAAACATAATATATTTACTATAGTGTGCGTCTAGGTCTGCCGATCTAATTAAAATGTTATGATTAAATATTTTAGGTTATTAAGAAGTATTGATTAGTGTATTTCTATTTAACTATCTCCTGAAAACTATTTTATATAAAACTTTCCATTATTTATGGTTGGTTTTTTTTCATATTAAAAAAAAAAATACCTATTACTAATAAAATATTTGCCTTTTAAACAAATAAAGTCACATTTAGTCACATTATAAATAAACTAGTATACCTATTCTGAAATATAACATTGTTTAAAATATATTAATTTCGTTTTAAATTATTCAACTGATTATATAATTTAATTTTGTCTTAAAACAATAATCGGTCTATAATTTTAATTTCTTTAATTTAGCTTTTATTATAAATATTTTGTACGAATACGGAAATTTATTAAACTTCTTTTGTATCTTAACATTAGCTAAACTTGTGAATTCATTAAGTTGTACCTAACCTACATATGAAATAAACGTGTTTGATGAAAAAGTGGTCGATTTTTCGATTTATATTTTATTTTGTTTTTTATTGTTTACTTACTTTTAATAACCTCATTATGACATATATTAGGATAAATTTAAGAAACGAACGATTCAATTTAACATATATATGTTAGCCGTATATATATCCAAGTCGTGCTCGGTGACCAAACTGTCATATTCTAATAATTAAATGGTCCCTAAATATCGTTTCCTGGATCTCAATAATTTGGGAAATAATACGTCCATTGTATTTTACCCTTGAAATAATACGTTATAATATCTTACGTCACCCTAAATTAAACGCATATATATATATGTGTGTGTGTGTGTGTGTGTGTGTACCTATATAATACACTATTATAGTGTATTGTTCTCGAAAATATAATCTTTTATAAACTGTTTCAATGTCACAATCTATGTTTCTATATACGAATTCACTTCTTTGTGTGCTACCAGTTTTAAATGATCACCCGAATACCCTTCTTGAGCACCCTTTTACAAAACTGTCAAAATAAGGTTATGGCATCACTTCAAACGCGTACATACGTATATACATAACAATAATATAGTACTTCGGTCCTGTCACTTACTGTGAGTGCTTATACCACAAAACCTACGTTGCATCTATATACCAACCAAACAAAACGGTTTATAGCTTTTGTAGGTATAGGTACTCCTAAAAACTTTTCCCAGTTTCTCCGAGTAAACCTATATACATTTTGATACGAAATGACAATGTTATACTTCTGTAAAGTAATATTGATCATATATTTTATGGTATAGTATGGAAGAAAATATGGAAGCATTGGTAAGATTATATAAATTATTGTAACAAATACTCGTCCTTGATAAAATTTAAAAAGCTACGACGTTTTTAAATGGTCATTTAAGACAATTATGTGACAAATTGTTATTAAAATACTTGTATAACAAAACATATATTTTTAATATCCACAAATGTTATTCCCATTCCCTAGTAATATATGCATGAATTAAACGTATTACATATAACATAAAAGATTGTTATCGTGCTTTTTTCAATTCAATTTTTTTAATTCAATGTTACATATTTATTATTTTTATTAAAAAAAAATGTTCTATAAAATCCTATTTTAACAGCATTCTTTGAATTATATAAATATATAATTTTATGTTTTTATTAATACGTTATACTGTATTAGATTATAAAACGCTGTGTATAAATTCTGCGAACGCAATTATATATAAATGTATGTTATTACCAAAAAACTACGAAAATAGTTTATAGAATTGCATTGTAAGACGCATTGTCTTTGTGCGAATTTATTAACATGTCGTGTGTATCTAAGTTTCTGTAGGTTAGAACTAAACTCCCGAAATCAAATTTAGTTGTTTTAACCGAGCGATGAGTTTGTTTATAGTATTTATTACAAGAGAAAATATACAATCAACGTTATAAAAATGATAAAGATTTATTGTTCGAGTGTTTTTAATAAGAAGATATTTTTTTATACGATTGTCCATGTGTGAGTTTTTTTGAGAGTGAAGATATTTGTAGTTGATAGAAGCTAGTTATTTATTCATAGTAATGTTGAATTCTTTACAATAATATTGCTAATATTCCATATCCTGTGTAGAATATAGTATATTATTGTTATTATTCTGATAATGTTATAAGAGATGATTTAACTG
>CM023359.1:24693651-24716240 GCA_013282895.1 Eriosoma lanigerum
ACTCTACGGGAAGTTGAAATTAAGTTTGTTCAGGACCTCAACGTCGCCCAATACAAGAAGCCATTGCGACATAAAATGCAATAATAATTTTAGTTAACTGGGCTGTGTCTAGGATTTGTACACCAAATCACCATTGGTGTCTCCCATAGAAAATCAAAATAATTAAGTTAACTATTTTAATTAATAAGAATAATTTTATTTTACTTTTGTATTAATTTTATTTCATCATCGTTGCTGCTTTTCTATCAATACTTTTTCCCCAAACTACACTAATATACAATCAGTGTAATTATACCCTTTTCTCATGGTCGATGGTGACGCAGGACGGTATTAATTTTTTTTTTATGTTTCTTTACTACTGTCGTTTATAATGTTGCTCGTTCATATTAATGCGATAGGGTATTATAGTCTCGAAAGTGTAGGTGTTTTTGAACCGGAAAACGAGCATTGGTATAATCCTGTTATAATATATACGTCCCGGATTTGTAAGTGCACCGGCAATAAATTTCGATGCGCATCGGCCAAGTCCGAATGTTCGAAATTAATTTTACCAACCCCCAACCATGGTATTCCTTTCCTATCCATATACCCGGTACCTACCCTAGGTTGTTTTAATCTAAAACTCGTTTATTTTTGTTGTTTTAGGACCAGACCCACTCATCCTGGACCAATCGTACACCTGAGCGATAATCCTGCGGACTCCAGCAAGGTAATTACTCGTGTATAAATGAAAAAATATTATTATGTGTTACGATTGAACGTTATATCTCGAGAGTGTAAAACTGAGCGATTATATATTTGTGATTTTTGACATGATATCGTATTGGTACGATTATTGTGGTCATTGATTTCGTATTGTACAGTGTTATAGGTGGAGTATACTAATGGTTTATGTAATAAATATCAATCGATATAACAGGGGACAAACGAGAATACGCGATAGTACGTGGTTGCTATTGTACGATGATAATAATAATAATAATACCATCGTCATCGCATTTGTTTATATTACGTATGAAATGCCGTGACTCGGGTACATTTTCAAAATGGTCGATTTTCTCGACTTCAGTGTTGCTATTACGCAGCTGTGAAACGATAAATAATCGTCAATTTTCGAAATCTACAGTCCCACAATGTGTTCTCTTTTTTTAAAATACAATTTACTACCGTCGACTAATCGATGTTTAAAAAAATACTTATTGATTTATATAGGAATAAGGTTGTAGATTTTGTCCAATTATTTTTTATTACATCAATATAATATAACGTTAGTGATAGGTATAGATATTTTTTAGTAGTTTTTTTCAAGTGTTTTTATTTTTCTGTGTTTTTTTTTTTTTTGTTTTTTTTTTTTGACTTTATACTGTAATTTATTATGTTCAACCAAAGTTTATAAGCCATTTATGAGTTTACTGCAGCTTAATGTGAATATTAAATTATTTATTATTTAACGTGTGCTTACGTATACATATTATAGTTTTTATTTTGGACTAATATTAGATTTGTGTATAAAATCACAATTGTTTTTAACTCGTATACCGCAGTTATATCAATTTTAATATATATTTCATTATAATAAGTAATGAAAAAAAATTTAAACTTTAGAAAATGTTATTCATTCTATAAAACTATGTTAATTTGATTACGATTTAAAATTTTTTTTTTGAGATGGACGTTGGTACTCATAATAAATAAACTAATATCACTAATTTCTTTTGATAATTTAACTTTTATTATTTGTTTTAAAACAGAGAAAGTTATATTTCATTGAGACATCTCGAAACGCATATTTTATAAATAAGTTAAAATGATATTTGTTCTTTTTATCACTCTCCTTTTTCACTTGGGTTCTCACTAAATGTGTTTGGACAACAGCGTTGGTTACAATAAAACGTCTTACAAAAAGCTTTAAAAATAAAAATTTTAATATTGTCTCTGATCAACAAGAGTGGAGGAATGGAATATAAATACCGACAATATTATATTATATAATAGTAGTAGGTCCAATTGAATTTAGAGAGGATTTTTATATACAAAAACTCCAAATGTATATAAGCTCTTTCAAATATCTTTTTCGAGCGTTTATTTTATTATTGTTTTTATATTTTTATTTGGATAACATTTTCGTTGAAATATTTTATGTCCCTTCTTTTGTATGTCTAAAAGTTATAACTGCCATAAAACAACATTGTTAATATTCCTACAGATACCTCGTATTTGGATATTGGAAGTTTATATAATATTATTTTGAACTAGGACAAGCAAATTAAAATTATATTAGGTATTCATTAGAAACAATGAAATGACAATCAATAATAATCAAAGTCATTTTAATCGATATTGAAAACTAAAATAACATATTAGCAAACTTTAGCTTTTATATGGTATATTATGATATAGTTTTATGTAATATGTATATGAGAAAAGTGTTTGGACATTCGTACACTTATATTTTATGTTATGCGTAAATAAAACGAAAAAATGTAATAAATCCAACTGTATTATTTGTCAGCTGCTCATTGGCTTCGAGACGGGTCTGATAGTGTTGTGGGACCTTAAGATAAAAAAACCAGAATGTCGCTGGCAATGGGGCGACTCGCTCAAATCTATAGATTGGCACTTTGAAGGAAAACAATTCACGTGCAGTCACAACGATGGAAGTCTAACCACGTGGAACGTCAAGCCATCTTCAAAACCAGCAAACATAATATATCCTCACGGTGAATATTGATCAGTCTATATATTATAATCTTTGGTTTATATTTTTGTTTATCCTTGTATGTTTTAATTTTATACTAAATGTATATATTTACAATAGTAATTCCATCAATTTGGTAATTTAATGCGAATAATTTAATTATTTATTTGTTACCTTAGAATAATAATAATAATTAATCATAATTTTATAAAATATAATATTTACATACCTAGTCCATATTAACGTACAAATGAGTATGAATAGTTTATAATCATATTTTTTTTCCACGTATAACAATAATATCAGAGTGCTCTAAAAGTCATATTACTTCTGTGGAATAGAAACTAGTCGTATAAACAGATAGTGGGTCATATTTAAAATTTTCAGAAAATCTAGAGGTGTTCTACAAAATTAAAACACAATATGGTAATATTGTATAATTAGGTATTTTACAACCAACTGTTAACAAAAAGTAATTTGGAATTCGCATAATAACCCCTTCCAACTATTCGACATTTTGCCCGATTATATATTTCATTTTAGAGTTTAGTAAATGTGATATACATTTCGATACAAGGTTAATCATATTCTACAAATTCTGATTGGGCAAAATTGGCATTGATAATTTATATTTACGAACAGTTACCTTAACCTCAACCATTTAGAATAATTTTCCAAAACGTAATGATTTATCGCTATGTGTATTATTTGTATAGTATTGGAGATTAAAATGAGTACTGAAAAACCATTCTATGTCCTTCTCCTGTTTAAATTTATAGTATTTAAACAATTACTATTATAATAAGAAGTCTAATTAAGTTTCGTTACCTATTCATTATATTATTTTCAATAGTCACTCATTAATAATTATGTATTTAGGTAATTCAATTTTATTATATACAAATATTTGTCATAAATACTGAAAGTGAAGAGGTGCGTAATTGTGTAAATGTATAATAGCATCTAATAAAAAGTTATGTACATAACATTGATTTATTACGTTTTAAATGTGATAAATGTAATTAAATTTTGTATCTTGTATGCACCAAAAACATATTATTATAATTATTATTATTTTTTTTTATTCGCTTCTGGCTTTTATTTAAAAATATATCGTTTTAACGATCTGGTAATTTTGCTCTCTTTTTTAATAACGCGCATTCGTTCTTAATTAAAAAAATCAACACTGAGTTTCATTTATATTATAACTTTTATATAATATTTGCACACAAAAATATATATAGTATAAACAATGTATTCGTTTATTTAGAAATTTTAATCATAATAAAAAAGAAATTAGATATTTGATAATATGACTTTAATAAATAACTAATAATAAAATAATATTCCTATGAAAGCAGGCAAAACATTAATTTTCTGACTTTTTAATATGGATATTATTTTTTATAATATCGTAATATTTGTATTTTGTATACATTTATTTGTAAATGGATTCGATTTATAATTAACTTTATTTTGAATAACTGTTTGATTTATTTTTCAAGTTTTATGATCAACAAACATTTAATTAATAATTATAAATATAATTCTTATCATTTATATTTTAACAAATATAAAAAATAAAAATATTTTTATTAAATACAAAAGTACAAAAAAAAAAAATTAAATTTATATGAAAATAAAAATAGAATATTTAATAAATACTTATTGAAACAAATCTCAGCTATTACGGTTGTTAACTGTTTTGAATTTATGGTATTTTTTTTTCCTTTAGCGAAAAATAAAACCGAGTCATGCAAGCCCATACAAAAAGTCGAATGGAAATCATCGAAATCGGGGTAAGTGTGCAAACTTCATTTTAAATATTTTATCAATTTTCATTAATAATATTAATAATAATAATAATATATATATATATACATTTGATAATATTTTGTTTATTATTTTATCGGATTTTTTCGCCGATATGTACATTAATAATTTTTACTTTACTGATACATTTTTATCTATACTATAACTATTATTATTACTGTTATTATATATTATTAACGATATAAACCCTTTGTACGCTTTTAAATCATTTATCGTTCTCACGATTTTCCGTTATGTGTCATTGCCAGCGAATCGTATTTGATATTTTCTGGAGGGTTGACCGCCGATACTGCTGGCCGCGTGCCCAGCATAACGATCATGCACGGAAAAACGACTACAGTTCTCGAAATGGACCACAACATCGTTGATTTTGTAACGCTGTGCGAAAGTCCTTACAACAGTGGTTAGTATATATATAAAGTAGACGGTTCTTTGGCCGTGTGTAAAATATATTATATATTGTACCTCGTTTTTGGCCTATATAGATATATTATTATACGGTTCGATTAATTGATTAAAAACGGAGCATATATTATATATAAATGCTGCACAATATATACCGTCGCTCCGTACTTTCGCTACAATTATTTATAATCATATAAAATTATTGAAATTTAAAAACAAGTTATCATTATAAATGTTACTACATTATTTTGTTGTAAATTCCAATTATTTGTGTATAGAATCGTGCATACGCGGCAATATTGTTTTTACTTTTAATTTACATTTTTTTTTTTTTTTTCGTAACGGTTACATACAAATTAATATTATTTATGGCCGAATTTTATACATTTATACATTAGAATCTATAACGCTCGGCCGTGTGTGAAGGACGGATATAATGTGCAGATTCTGACTGTTTCGTACAAACTAATATCGTCGTCCGTATAATATATATATATTTTAAATAAATAATACGAGTATAATGAATTTTTAAAATTATTATTTTTTTCCTCAGACGTCCAAGAACCTTACGCTGTCGCTGTGCTCATGCAAAACGATCTGGTACTGGTCGATCTGCTCAGTCCGGGGTATCCGTGTTTTGAGAACCCTCACCCGATGGACATACACGAGTCACCAGTATCGTGCGTTCATTACATAGCGGACTGTCCATCCGACCTCATACCCGCTTTCTATTCGGTCGGCTCGAGGTCCGCCTCAAAACGTACAGGATATAGTGAGAACAAATGGCCCATATACGGTGGCGAGTGGAGCCCCACATCTTGCAGCTATAACGAAATCATTCTCACCGGGTGAGTGCTGACGGGGTCTGCTACTTTAATCCTTAAATCGTTTTTCACTCCCAAAAAATATGAGCAAACAATAAGCTATTATAGAAATATATAATAATAATTTCGTCTTTGTCGAGCAGCATTTCTCGAGGGAAAATAATTGCCCTATCTAGTTCGGAAATCCCTTACTCGTTCCAAACACTTTCGGTTAACAGACGTTTTGTTTCAACATTTTTACCCATACTCTTTGCGATGATAAGCTCTCTTACTCCAGTTTCACATTTTATTTTTCACTCTATCTTCAAACTGAACACTCGGTATATTATTAAGTGTCCTTAATGTTCCTCTGTCCTGCGTATTCAATTATGTATAATGGTTCACTATTTTCCGAGATTTTTAAGTTGCTTAAAAATTCTTCCATTTCCACATTTATCTGTACCTTTGGGTTTGTAAACAGTTTATCGTTTGCTTATGTTCTTTACGTTTCATAATTTAAAATTTAATTTTCGGCTAATTTATGAGAAAAAAGTTGTAGTAATCTATATTTAATGGCTAAATTTAAACGAACTTTGTCTACAGTATGAAAAAGATCAATATTATTATATATTATATCATCAAAAATGTTGTGTTTGACTGGTGATACATTTGTTAATAATATTTTGTTTATGTTTGTGATTTAGGCACACGGACGGCAGCGTCCGGTTTTGGGATGCGAGCGCTGGTAGTCTGCAAGTACTGTATAAACTGAAAACCGCAAAGGTGTTCGAAAAGCCCCGGTCAAAATCACCGGAAGGCAGTGACGAAGATCAATTTTCAGTGCAACTGTTATCTTTCTGCCCGGAGAGCAGGAAATTAGCTGTAGCTGGTACATCGTCGTATGTCGTATTATTCAAATTTCGCAAACTAGAGTCCACGTTCGAAACTACGGTAATATATCGTCTTATATTATGACAAAATTAACGTTTTGGGTTAATGTGAAATTAAATTAAATTTAATATAAGGTAACTTCTGACGGGTACGTTAATCTTGATGAATACTGTGCTGTTGGTTTCGTCTGTAGATTATATTTGAAAAAAAACGTGGAAAAATTCGTGAACAAATTATATATAACGACATTCGATTAGCTAGGTACTTAACGTGGAAAAAATAAAATGTACATATATATTATAAATAAAATAAGACACAACATTTAACCAATATAAAATTCAGTAAAAGGTAAGTGATGGTTCGGGAAAAAACTTTTTAATAATGATTTTAAAAGATTGTGATAAATTGTAAACATGTAAAAAAATTATTTTTTTTCTATTAACAAACAATTTCAAATGTCTGCCTTGAATATTAAATCAAAGTAGAATATTTAACTCTAAATACAATTTTCTAAAGCATGGTAGTTATAATTTATTATTTTTAACAATATACTTTTTTTCTTTAATTAACACATAATAACATAATATGTTAATAATAGAATTGTCTATAAAATCAGTAAAATATATTTTTCAACAATTTTATTTTGTACTTATGATACGCTCTCAATACCTACTATATATAATTATGTAAGATTTTAATGCTCTAAAAATGCGTTATAATTTATTTATTTTAGATTTATAGATTAAAAAATGAAAAAATAATATCAAAAATGTATTTTATTTGTTTGTTAAATTGCATTTCAATAGTATGTATATCTTTGACTTTTTAATCTAAAATAATTTAAAATTACATTATTTTCACAATTTTTCTAGCATAAAAATCTGATCATCCTGTATAATATGATAGTTTTTATTCCAATAAAAAATTTCCAGATACAATAATAAATTTCAGTTTCAGTTATATAATAATTTTTTATCAATTAATAAAAGTTCAATAAATTTGTAAAAGAATGCATTTAAAAAGTTACATTAAACTAAACAGTATCACTTGAAACACATTTTCTGCTAACGTTTCAACTTTTATTTACGTTATAAAAGGCACAGGGAAAAATTATATTGCAACAAAATCGTAACATTAATAATATGTTTGCATAGTCGCATAGAGAATATAATCATATTATATAGAGTTGATAGGGTAAAGAAAAATGCTGTATGTAAATATATGAAGACTTGAACGAATATTTGTATAAAACTATATATCAAATTTCAAAAATAACATGCATGATATTGTTTATGTACAGAAGACATAATTTTAAATTTATTGTTAAAATAGGTTATAACTATTGGTCAACATTATTCCTATAATATTTCAGTCGGGATTTAAAATTGTTTAACTAACAATAATTCTAGTTATAAATTTATAATATGTAAATGTTGTTTAACATTAATAGAAATATTTATATAACTGATATAGGTTCATAAAAATATGAAAATATTTTAATATTATTCATGAACAAGACGACAAAATTGTTCATACGAGTATAATCAAAATTATAAATAGCTCAAAAGCTGCATGTACAAATCAATAAACTAACGATTTCACGATGTGAATACGACATAATTTATGAATCGTCCGAATTCCATCCTAATCATTAATCCTTCTAATTTAACCTAGATTTATTCCTATTTTAATTGTCTGTTAAATTAGTATGATTGTCTTTTTCGAATTCATCGAAAACTGCGTAACGTATAAAACTCACGGTCCATTACACAACAACGACGCGCCGATTTCATAATTCCCATTGTATTGATCCGCAGACCGCGATGTGCAAATAATGTATTATGTAAAACAATCATTATTTCCACGTTCTCGTTAAATCGTCATAAAACTTATAATTCCGCATCCACATAATAATATTATTGTATAGTAATACGTCATACGTTTCGTCGTAGCGCATGATCTGAGTAATGGAATTCGCCGGTGAAACAGATAAATATCATTTCAAAGTTGGATCGTGTTTCAATTGAAATAAATGTGTTTTAATTATAATTTTATAATTAATATTATTATAGATTCAGATACTTACATATCATATATATATTTCAAATAAAGTTTGATCTGTGTATAATTTTTTATCCTTTTTGAAACAATTATAAAATGTATAAATATAGTATTTATGTGTATATGCTAAATCTACAGGAATTCAGGGGGAAGACTGCTCCACCAATAAATGTACACGTTAGATACTCAGCCATCCAAGAAAAGTCGACTAAGTCGGATAATTGATTTTTACCCGAGTATACCATTTATTGTAATTATTATAATTGTTTATTGATGAGTAGAGTACACTGATTAAATGTAGTTTCAATTTGTAGTTACAAAAATAATAAATAATAAACATGATAATCACTTAAATATTTAATAGTGGTATTTTTTGTAACATTATAACAATTAAAATTACATAATTAATCAGTTTAATTTTTTACAATTGATTAAATTACTGACTTTGACCTCAATAAAATGCTTTTTGGTTGACCCCTATAAGTATAGGTTAATTAAACAACAATAAAAAAAAATATACCAACTCAATTCATTTAAAAAATACAATAGTTTTTGGGTCGGTTTAAAAAATTATTGTTTTAAATTGTTTTTTTTTTTTTTTCATCGTTTATGTAGCATAATATAATTTATGATTTGTTTTTTTTTTATAACAACTTCAACAGGTTTCGTTGACAATTTAAAATAAAACTAAAAATACAGTGTTTCATCGTTTTTTTTTTAGACGCTCGAGATACCGATATACTCGGAGAACTTGGACGAAGCAGCCGAGAGTTCTCCTGAAGAAGCGCCCTCGAAACCAGCCGGATCCGACGAGAGTAGCGCTCTGGTCAGAGTCCGGACGGGACCGCAGAAGAAACCGCCTGGTTTCCAGGCTTGTCTGGCGTGCGTCACTCCATCGGTGAATGGTGAATCACCAGGTCAAATCACCGCGCTTACGATCAATTCATCGTACGGACTGTAAGTTTCGCCCGAAATATTAACAAATGTCTGATAATCATTCGTTTGTCGGAACTTGTCGGCCGTTACCAGAAGAACACAAGTTTCGAAAAATCTACGCCAAGAATATCATAAAAATTTCCATTATACCCGTATTATTTATTTGTCTTAAGAGTATTAACAATTCTCAAGTTATTAGTATTTTGTAATACTTTTTGTCATAAATAAGTTTTAAAATGTCGTAAAAATGCGTGATCTTTTTGAATAGTTCTTTTTTAGTCAGCGTTATAGAAAAGCGAACATTAAAAACATATTCTATAATATTAACTTTTTTTAATATATTATATAGGCTCGCGTATGGTCTGGACAACGGTATTGTGATAGTAGACTTTATACAAAAATGTGTTCTCCTAAACATCAGCACTGCCGACATGTACGGTTGTGCGGACCCATACCAAAGGGCTCCCAGGTCGCCGAAAAGGACGACCGCTATGAGCGAGACCAGCGACGGCGAGCGGTGCCGATCCCCCAGCATCGACCAGGTAATATAATTTTGATTCGGTTTCAATTAACTCGTGCACATACGAAATTTAAGAAAAATATATTTATATAAACGCACTTTTGGAAATGAAATAAAAAAAAAAAAAAAAAAAAAATTATTGATATATTTATAAATATGACGATATTACCTAGGATATTCGATGCGAACCCGATTCGAAATAATGTCTTTATTATAATAATATGTTATTACACATTTTCACTAACTATACATTACGTTAATCAGTTTTAGATCACCTTTTGATGACTCAGTAAATTTCTGACGGTCCAACAATATTATGTAGGTATACTTTGATTTACTAGTGATTTCAAATATCTTTCCCGGGCCGTTACCGGTTCTCTACTACAGTATAGTACAATTTTCGCAATATACGTACCGAGGTGTCGAAGTGCTCAGAGAAAACAATATTGTCTCAACAGTCATTTGGTTTTTCCTATGAACAAATATTATATTATATTTTTAAATTATGCAATGATTTTTATCCAAATTTTTGTACGGTCACCGCCTGTGCACCGGCAGGTAGGACTACGATAGTAGATTTATAATAATGATGAACACAACACACAGTATTTTTTTTAAAAACAATTTTATTTTTTATTTTTATTATTATTTATGTTTTTCCTAATTCATCATCATTACTGTCAAAACTGTCAATTATGATTGAACATTTTTCAAATATCCGCGTAAAACTATTTATTTTTACACAAAATTAATTTTTTACATGGGCGGTTTCGGTGTAACGCAAAACGAATTATTAATGAAAAATCATAACATTATCTAAAAGAACACTATTGTCTAAAAAAACGTTGCAATTAATTCGATTTTGTTAATTTAATAAATAACATAAAATTACCGAACATTAGTTTGGTAGGTACACAGTTAAAGTATAAGTTTCTATCTAATGGGGTTCACCTATCTGCATGAGATGCGACAGCTGTCTCTGACAAATTAGTAAAAATAATATTATGCTCTGATTAAAAATATATGTTCCATATGATAACCGTACGTAAAATATATGGGTGAAAAACGAAATATAAAAATAATTAGTTCATTTTTTACAATACAAATTTCTCAGTCGCTTTGTAGTGCTGTACCTGCCCCCCGGAAGCATTAAAAAGATAAATATATTTGTATATGGATTTAATTTTTTGTATGCTTAGAACTACTTCGATATTTCAAAACTTCACTTACGTACCATAAATAATAAACTCCTGTCATGTGCAAAAGTTAAAATCTGTGATTAGTAAACATAATAAAAAAAACTGTATTCTCATTGTCTTCTTAAATATATAATATTTTTGAAAGTTTGTATGTGAAATACTATTTTATTTATTTTTACATTTTTTTTTTCTGAGTCATTGGTCTGAATTAATATTTAAAAAGATTCATAACCGCTAATATATTTTTCTGTCTTTCAAAGTACAAGAAAAAACCATTAATTATTCAAACTTTTTAACTAAATTCCTTGTGACAGATTCTCAAAATTGTACGCGTTAAAATATCATATATTATATGTAGAATTTCGAATTAATTATAAACGAAAAATTAGACTATTTCACGCCTTCTTCAGCAAATAATACAATACGTTAATACCTATATTTATTTGTGATGTTTATGCTTTTTATTAATTCGTTATACTCATTAACACAATTATCATTGTATTCAAATTCTGTAGTTATTATTAATTCCGATAAATTATTTTTACCCAATCAATTTTAAACGATATCGTAAAAGCTATATTCGTGTAGATCGTTCAATTATAATTAGTTTGAACTATTTAATTATCCAATTAATAATTTTAATGCAACAGCTATTTTGAGCATATCGAATTGATATATATTATATTGTATAGATATGTTATAAAGCTTTTATAAACAAATAACCATAAAAATGCTATTCAAATTGTTAACTATGCGTATAAGTACTTATAGCATAGAAGGTACCTAATAACAACGCATACTGTGTACGCTCAATTAATTTATTATCACTAAATTTTCTGGTTCTCTTAGAGTTTATAACTTAATATAATATTGGTTGGTTTTCCTTACGGCAGTGCAATTGTACAAGATTTGATCAATTAAAATTTAATTTTCGCGAGTCATAAATAATAATAAATGAACTTTTTAAACTTAATTTCGAACAAATTATGTGAAAGAAATTGTTATTCATGTTATTTTCTCACAAAATGTTCTATAATATCCTTGGTTATTAATTATTAGAGGCCAAAAAAAATAAAATCTATTGATAACAAATTTCTTAACAAATTAAATGTATGAAATTATTATCTTATGATCACGTCATAATATATATTATAGACTCAATAATTTATGGATAGTTTGATATGTATTTGTTCATACTCTCCTGCCTCGACATCTATGTAAATTTATATTTTTTTCTAAATAATAATTATTTATGGGGCACTTTATAAGTGGTACGGTGAAGGGATAGTAACGGGGTTTTTGGGTGAGGCGATCACATGAAAATCTATAGATCGTACCCGCTAACCGATAATTCCTCGCGATCGAGGCCCGTTGGTATAACCGGTTGTGCGGAGTTGACAAATTTCCGAATTTGAAGGGTCTCGAAGACGAGGTGGAAGAACTGGAAGAACTCAGCAAACTGGCCCTGAGTCCGGTAGGTGTGTTTTCGACCCAAGTATCGCCGAACCCAACCGACTGTCCGGACGACACGACCGAGCGAGCGGAAGAAGCTCTAGTCTTGATACCGACGACCGCAGCGGAACCGTCGGAACCAGTGGCGACAACGCTTGCAGCGGGCGACGAACATCCGTCCGGCGTAACCGCGTCCGAACCGGCCACCCCGGCACCGGAACCCGTCGCGATCACGACCGCCAAAAACAACGGCCGCCGCACTAGTCATTCGTGGCGGGGATTGAAAAAACAGTTGAGTCGTGTCGATCTGAAATTGAAAAACACGTTCAACGCGACACCCGCGAAAAAAGCATCCACCACGTTCTACGCTCCGAGTGGCGAACAACCGGAAAACGACGAGGCCGGCGGCGCTTGTGGTGGCGCGGGAGTCGGTAGTTTACCCCAGATCATAACCGAGACCGATGGTCAAGACCAGCGGCCGGACGCCGGTTGCGGCCAGTCGGCCAATGACCGTTCGTCCGCGTCCATTGCCACAAGACCTACCGAGCTCAAACTATTCGACCGTGACGGTAAACCCATTAAACCCCCCCGGTGTTCCAAAGAGCAACACCGGAAACGAACCTCTTTGGACAAACAGGGCAACTTGACCACTAGTGCCGGTTCGTCGCGGGACGCCCGACTCTTGTCCGTACCCAATATCAAATACAGTCAAAGGGACCCAAAACATAACCGGTCGAACAATCAAACATTCATCAACCTCATTAAACGACTAAGTAAGTTTTAACAAAAACCGACAACGAAATTAAACGTTGTTGTTGGGAGCGTCGAATTTAGTGTATCTGCATTTTATGATCGACGTGACTAGAAAATGATACATTTTATTTTATTTTTTACCAAAACTGAGTATTTCTTTCATTTATATTAAATTTAATCATTACTCTGCAGACTAATAATTTGTACCACGTGACGCCATTTTGTATCTGCTAATATCGTTAGGTATAATTGTTTTATTTTATTTTTATTTTTTTTACATTGTTAAATCATCGATAAAAAAATATCATTGTTAAAAAGCTCAGTTATGGTAAAAATTATTACAATAGAAATCCGTCGGTCAAAATTCAGATGACCCTATTTGATTGGCGTTCAAATTACACACCATCATATTACACCAAAAATAAAAATACACAATTCACTTTTTACATAAAGCCATATAATATATAGTTGTTACTCGTATATATCTAATAATAATTTCAATATTATTATCAAAAAAAAATGTAAAATATATTCATTATCAATGTGGATTTTTTAACAGACCTCTCGGTGGATTTTGACGGGGTGCTGCATGTTTTTTTAGATATATAAATATAATATATTATAAATCATTATCATAAATTATAGAATCATTTAACTATAACCTTGGTAATAGTCATATATACAGCTGGATATCATTAAACTAATATAACATATACCTAAAGTGTCCACATAACTAATTACTTAATGTAAAAAAAAACCAAACAACATCATATTTTATTATTCAATAAGTACTTTTTTATATGATATTAAATTACGAAATAATACAAATACCTATTTAAAATAATCATTGTTATTTGTTATTCATTCGTTGATACAGATTTCCATTAATTTAATATTGTTTTAAAACACAAAGTCGTCTGTTCAATACCTAAGTATTTCTATTTTATTTTTTAATATCTATATATTGTTCAATTCGTTTTTGAATAATTCATTATTATATTTTTTATTTATCGAAAGCGATGGCTGATGTCACTTCATCATTATTAGAAGGGTCTGCTGCTTTTGTGTATTTCACATAATTCATATATTATGTATATTGCGTGACGAAATAATAATAAAAAAAAAACATTTGATACTCCTTGTCAATATTAAGTTGTATAACTTATAGATAGTTAAATATGTAATATTTAAAAGTTAGAAAAAGTTAATATAAGTAGGTAAAAAGTAAATGTTTGAAAACTTGATGGTAGTATCATATAATATTTTAAATTTTAAATCCGTTGGAAATCAAGTAGTGCCAAATGTTTTAAAATTTATTTTGCATTTTATATATACATGTTTTAAAAATATGTTAATTTATGAATATAATATTATTTATTATTATTTATTGTAAATTGATTAATTGAAATTAATGGCCTGCAGTAAATATACAGGGGGATCAGAATATTATTTTACAAAAATAATGGAGATAACATTCGAAACTTATGTAATTCCTTCCATGAATTTTGATCACTCTGTATATGTAATACGTTTATAACAAACAAATTAGCGTAATCAGATGGCTTGCAATGTAATTTTCTGTAACATAATAATATTATTGTTTTCTTCTTTACTTTTTTGTTTATTTATATATTTTTAATTATTTCGATTATTAAAGTTTAAGTAGAAGTCGTTAGTCGATTTTTTTCTATAATAGTTTCATTGAAAATGTTGCGCTTATTAATATTATTATATTAGTAAAATAGGATAAATTGTTTTATTTTTTATATATTTTCACTTTTTTTTATTTATTGTAATTATTATTATTATTATTTTGTTGATTTGCCTTTACAAATGTCAAACGCTAGTTTGACAGCAACTTGACATACAGCATCCACCACAGACATTGACGTATCGATGTTTGTAATAAACGAAACCATTTCAATGTTAAAAATGAACAATTGCCCATTAATTAAATTTATTAAAACAAAAATATTTACATGAATGTATGTACATATTATATTGTGTTTGTTTTATTTTCTCGGATTTGTGGGCGTTTTTTTCTTTTAGAACAGGTATAGATAGTCGATTGTTGTGAAGTACTACATATGTTTGTTATATATATATTTTTTTTAGAGAAACAATTTATGTTATATTGGTAAACGATTTGCTTTTTTTAAATTTAAAATGTATTACTGTGTGATGTGTTCAAAATTAGTTTAAAAAAAAAAAAAGAGTTAAATCCTATATATATATATATTTACTTACATGTATTTTAAACAAATCATTATTGTTTTTTTTAAATATTTCGTTTCCAT
The DNA here is from genome assembly GCA_013282895.1 of Eriosoma lanigerum. Classification (NCBI taxonomy): domain Eukaryota; kingdom Metazoa; phylum Arthropoda; class Insecta; order Hemiptera; family Aphididae; genus Eriosoma; species Eriosoma lanigerum. The sequence goes on from CM023359.1 coordinate 24,709,500, forward strand.
ACTTTTATATATATATTAAATATTATATACATAAAAGAACAAGACAAAAAGTATACATTAATCTATATAAGTAGTTTTCATTGTAAATAACATTATTGTGCTCTGTAAATGTTTCAAGGAAATTAATGAGACGCGAGAGAGCTGCCCCGAACATAGACTTGGTATATATACCTTTAAAATCTCATGTCGTTTTTATTATTTTTTTCATTTATTTGAATTTTTTATGTTGTGTTTGGATCACTAAAAAAAAAAAAAAAAATTTCCTCAAATATTAACCACTAACCAAATTCATAATGAAAAAAATTATTGTCGTTGATGCGTATTAATAAAATGGCAATTATTTTTTTTATTATTATTGTTAATCGCATGGGTTATGGAATTTTTTTTTTTTATTTACTTAAAACGTAATTATATGATTATTGTTGATCAACAGTGTAAATATTTGGTACACAATATTTTATACACGGAAATAGTGTGTATACACGAATTTCCGATTGCTTCTTCTGACTTATCTGTAACATAATAATAATATATAGAAATTCATGGAAAATTTGGCACGCAATTTAACAACGATACTGTGTTGGCTTCACGCTGTAATATTTTATTCGCTTGAGTTCAGAAATTCGGTGTCGGCTTACACCCAACCATGGCTAAATAATTTATTTTAGCCATGCACCCAACTATATAATATTATTATTGTTATCTAGTTTTTGAACTCACCTAAGCTCAACGTAACGATTGTTTTTAATACCGATTATATAATATTATGTTGATCAAATTAGCTCAGTATATTGTGTAATTATATCTAGGTAGATTGAAATATTAATTTGAATCGTCTATCATAATATTATACGACAATAAACAAAATCTGTGACTAAAACTATTTAAAATTATCTACACATTATATTATATATTAAATACTTGCAATGATCGATTTAAAACTTTTCTTTAAAAAATACGTTCGTTTATTACAACTTGTATTTGTATTTGTTTTTTTACAAATGGATATTAGGTTTTTATTTATTTTTTTTAAGCTTTGTCAAAAACACAGTTCTAACGTATGATTTTATGACAAATATTTACATTTTTCTTTACCCAATGCCAAATTACGTATAAATAGGTTAGATACCTATGCCTACATACAGAACACGCGCTTTTGCGACTCTGGCATTTTTTGAAATAACACAATTTCTATTAAATAAAATAAAAATCGCGCGGTTACAAATTATTCGTTGTCTCTCACCCTCAAGGTGGGACTTTACTGTTAAAAAATATACCTATATATAAATATAGTATTAATATATTATTATACCTATTATATTATATCAAATAGAAAAAAAAAATTTCGTGAAAAACAACAAAAATGAATTATGATATCGAAAAACGAGGTTTAACAGCCGGTACTTAAGGCTGGGTATTATTAGTATTGTTGGTTGGGAGAAAAACAGGAATTAAATTGCAAAAACACAACGAAAAAAATATATTGTATAATTTAAATTATTTTTACCATAAATTACTGTACACATACCTGCGGGTGTTCTAATTAATATTCATCATATAGTCCTAGTGTAGACAAAAACTTAACCCGTACGCGCTTTTAAGGGCACATTTAATAAGATACCACACCATACACGCGTACAGTTAACCACCGTATAATACCTGTTTAGGCTATATATAATATAACCTACCGCAAATGGAATGTTAAATGTCCTTTTAAATTCTACGTACAGTACAGAGTATAAAATATAATATATTATTGTTGTGTTTCGGTATACTGACATTTTAGATAGGTACAAATAGTTGTTTTTTCGTCGGACTGGAAAGTGTAAATTAAATGAGTGCAACTGTTATATATACATATACAGGCTGATTATCTTATCTCGTACTATACCAATTTATTCTCGCGGTTGTGTCAAAATAATTAATATTTGGACATTTTTTTACAAACCTAATTCCCAGTAGTAGTTCTAACAACTGAAAATTGTGCAATCAAGTATCTAGTACCTACTATAATTATTATTGACCTGTTCGAAATATTATAAGTTTTTAGTACTTATATTCGATATAAGAATCACTCTGTACACAAAAAAAAAATTATAATAATGTAAACATCGCGTTTGTTTTTGCACACATTTCGCCGTGTTCGAAACGACTAGATAGATATTATACAAAGGGAACCTTATTATTTTTGGCGAGTAATCATAAAAGTAATTTTCGAATAACAAAGGGTGAACGCGAACAAGAGTAAATATAATATCGTAATATGTGTAGAATTCACGATGATATACAAAATAAATATTTAAATATAATATGCTGTATAATATACACTAAAGGTCGATAGATAAGTACACAGATGATGATGGGACATATTTTAATATTGTTCTCATGATAAGTTGTTTCATTTTTAATAATTCAACATCACAATTTACTAAAATATATATATTTGATTAGGGAAAATAATTTCCGTAGATTTCACACGCGATATCGTTCTAGAAAAAAAACAGATCAATAAAATACATGTGTGTTCGTTTCACGTTTTACGTGTAAGTTACACATTTTGCGTACCTATACAATAATAATATATATATATATAATATTATTTGTCTTCACGTGTGTTCTAAACACTATATCTATAGTCTATACTGTGTGTAGCACAAATAAATATAATACATTATACTGAATATAATGTAGCCAATTCTTCATGTTCATGATATGAAATATCGATCACAATAGAATGGCCAATATTTCTTATTCGTCCGAAGTTGAAACTATTGTAAACAAATTTTTACTTGAAAATCACAAGGAAAACTACCCATAAATAATAAATGAATGATCGAACAAAAATAATATAATATATCGTTTTATCTTGGAGTGGCCAATCGCAATATTTTATCGGGAAGAAGGAGTGTTTCTCTCTCTAACACGTAGTCATTTTTAACCCAATTGTTATATAAATTTAATAAATTTTAAGCATGGAAAATATAATATTCTACCAATAGAAAAAAAAAATCATCAACTCCATGTAGCGTGTGATATCACATATCTAACTCGACCCGAATAAGAGTTCAACATTCAGGATTATTATAAAATTTAAATTGAATTGATAAATCCGTGAAAACTATAAACAATTTTTCTGTTCTTAAATTATTTTTAAAAGTCGGGTTCCCTATGTACTTATATAGAGTGTAAATACTTAGTGCATATTTGTTTTTTATACGTATTTTTCTACCTCGCATTAGACTGCCAGCTAATTCGGATCGGCCACATTTCTCTTTTCCGCTACACATTTGTTTAATAAAGGTACAGCTTTAATCATTTATTTAAACAATATTTCTAATAATCCTGAGTAAATAAATATAATTACCTTGAGTATAGTTTAAGTTAAAGCCATATCATGTTGATGGCTTTTAACTTTTTATTTTTATAGTGATTCGATAAATTTAAAATTTAAATTAACGTCGAAAATAGACTTTTTTCGCATTCGAACCTTTCCAAAATTCCTATAATTACGTTTAAACAAGTAAAAACAATATATTTTAGATGAGTACTCGTAGTGAATTTCGAATATCTAATATTGCATGTATATAAGATACCACCACACCATAATTTTGCCATATCTACTGAAGAATAAAGCAAAATTACAACCACGAAAAACTTAAATTGTAACATTTTCTATTAAATTGATTTTGAAACATTTAAAACATAACATATTTTTAAAGTTTTCTCGTGGAATTTATGAAAAAAAAATTATGTCATACGATTATGAAGTTAGATTATAGTATCTAAAACATAAAAAACAGAGAAACATTCGTCTTTTAAACATATAATAATTATAAGATAAATTTAACGTAATTTTTATGTTAATGAAAATCAGTTACCGTGTTTGGATTTAAATATTTTATATATGTTACGAATGAAATGGTCCGGAACAAACGTGTGAAAATTTAACTTAAAAATCTTTTTAAAATGCAGGTTGTAGGTAATTTATTTAATTATTTCGTTTTCCTACAATTGTAAGCCTATTGTCTCATTGTGTAAAAATGTTCATCTTCATCTTGAGCTGGTACGTAATTTTTTCGCATAATATTTTATTATTATTATTTGTGTGTATTAATAAAAAGAGGATTATAACTACCGAATTATTTATTTTGGTACATCAGCTATACTAATTCCTCTACCAATTTTATATATAATCATAAATACGCCCATGGATTTCAGTGGCTTTATATTTATGAGTTCGTGAATAGGACGGCCGCAGGCCATTAGAAAATATAAAAAAAAAATCGTTGCTTTTCTGAAAACTTCCGTTAAAAGGATACATAAATATCCGTGATGGCGCGCGCGTAAAGTGAAAAACTTGAAACAAAAAAATAAAAATATTTCATCGACCATTCCATCGGGTGTACATTAATAAACGCGTAGAGCTCTTGGTCATGCCTTGTATAATTTTTATCGCTCTAAGTACTACTGTTAAATACGATCTATTAAAATGTTCAAGCCCAACAAATTTTTCAATTCATTTTTTCACGTGTACAGTTAAATATAATTTTAATTACTAATAAAAAAGAAATATAAATTCGTACAAAAAACCTGCGTCCATGCAGGACCGGTGTAGTTCGGTCTCAGAAAATATTTTTTTTTTATGAAATTAAATTGTGAATTGCACGTAATATTAAACTATGTAAAAAAGTGTTATAATATACATAAGATATAATAATCTTTGAATTATAACGTAATATATAATATTTTGTAATATACATACTTTGAAATCAAATTTAATGGTAATTCAGTGTCTGCGGAAAATGTGTTATCGACATATAATATGAAGTATGTAGATGTACATAATTTTCTATTAGATTTGTCGATGGAAAACTGGTTTAATAAATTCAGAATTATAATTTTAGTATGGAAAAATATGTTTAGATCGTCATTCCAATTTATATGTAGGTTATTACTATAATATAATTAGAAGTAAATTATTTCTTGAACGTATTTTTTTTGATCCATTTTTATTTGTGAGTTTGTGATTATATTTATTTGGAAAACTATTTTATTACAAAGTCAATATTAATCGGAAACCGATACTTAGTATTGAACTACAAGTTATATAACCAAATATGTTTCTTATAAAATAACTACAATTTCGAGAAAAAAATTTTCCCACAAAAATACGATTCCATGATAATACATATATTTAAATCTCAAATTTGTCCTTATACTATAACTTATTTAAATAAATTATTTTTCGTTATCTTCGTTTACAGCTCGCATTATTTAGATCGACAACAAATTTCCATCATTCTCCTATAAAAAATTGAAAGCCCAATACTTTTAGATCTATAAAGTCCATATTTTTTACCATATTTGCGAACCTGGGACCAGTATAAATTGTTACGAGATAATTGTGTTATAAAAATTGTTGTACGCATGAAATTCTAATCAGTCCGTATAATCGGGCGCTTGACTAACACATGCGGTCATAATATTCAGGATACGTTAATCACGAGTGATGGGTAGATAGAAAATCGGTGTCCATTCAAAGGGACAAGATGACAATTCATAATGGCTTTACCGGGTATCCGGTAAATACAAATACCTGGTAACACAAATGCAAATGAATATTGCCAAACTATTCGAAATTGATCGGAAAAACGACATACTGTCATATGTGGGACGTAGGTACATCATGAGGATTTGACATTATTAAAAAGATAATATTTTATTTACAAACGTCAAATACCTATAGTGACATACACAACGAGGGATAGAAAATATCAGATAGATACAATGAATTTACCAACAAAAAAACGCGAATTTAAATTTCTGTTCTAAGAGTATATAATATATAATATAGTTATACAAACCTAACAGTGAGACTATATTTGCTTCCTCCCTAGAAAATATTTGATCTCTCCCATCCCTGGATTTCTCAAGTTAGGGCAACCCCCCCCCTAACCCTATTATGCGTGTTTCGCGTTAGTGTGTGTTGTGTGCGTGCAAACGAATAAATACGTCGTTGGTTCAGATAAACGGCATGTGTCTGTCACCGACTCTGACCGCCAAAACGTCGACCTCGAGCCATTTTCCGTTCAGCCCGACGGTGCACAGCAGCGGAAGCGGCGGCATGGGCTCCGGCGGGAGTGGAAGTAGCGGCGGAGGAGTCTTTTACGGCGGCGGCGTCGGCGTCATCAGGTGTGGCGTCGGCGGCGGCCGCTCCACGGAACCGGTCCGACGATCCCGGTCGCAGGGCGGACAGCGCAACAAGCTCCAGAAGTGCCTGAGCACCGTGTCCTACTCGGACGACGGCCTGGCCGTGGCCAACGCACGGGCCACACTGTACACGGCGTTCGACCACCGACAGCACAACAACCTCCTCGCCACCAGACAGTATTCCAGTTTTGGTAGTACAAATCGCCACTAATAATAATAATTAAAAAATTAAAATACGATTAATGAACGTCCATTTTTTTTTTTTTTATTTTTTTTTTTTCTTAAGTTTTATATCAAATATTATATACGTTTGTGTTTATATTTCTCTGTTGCGTATTTTACTATAAATTGTACACCGATTCGAAGAAACCTGATTATCGTCATACACGATCGTAATAATAAAATATCAGTATTTTAATTTTTTATTATTATTTTTCCACCCCGTTGTTTATGTTCCGTCGACAACAATACTATTATATACATGTTTTCTCTGTTTTAATCTATATTATACACCACCGTCCCGTATACAGG
>CM023359.1:24716250-24839192 GCA_013282895.1 Eriosoma lanigerum
CTGTATACGTTGTTTGAGTTTTTGTTGTCATGTTGTGTTTTTTCTTTCTTCTTTCTCACATACACACACACACATTCCTATTAGTTATATTGTTTATCTTAGACGTTTATAACATATTCGTATTTTACAGGATGATCAGAATTTCATACTACAAAAATGGATGTGCAATAACATCGTACCTATATAAATACACTGTTATTTCCATTCATTTTCTGGTAAAATATTCTGATCATCCTGATAGTATACGATTTCACACCATAATCATCAATTATATTATAATATATACATAATATAATATAATATTAAAACAGTAAACCTCTCTGCGTAGGTACACGCATAATATAAATTGATACACGTTTTATCATGGCCACGATAATATATAGGCGTTGCTACGTATACTAAAACATTTTTTTTTTTTTTGTTATTACAACAAATATGAAAGAAATACATAATATAATATACCCACCAAAATCAAAATCCTACACTATTATTGTTTATTCTATGATCAAAAAAAACCTGCATTTCAACAATTTGGATATCATTGCCTATTTAGTATTACTTTCATAACAAAATAATGTATTTTACCTGGACGTTGATTTTCTAACATTGATAACCTAACGCCAAATTGTAATCGAACATAAATATATTCATATTATTATGTACAGAATATCAAAGAATACACACGAAATTGACTTGAAATGAATTTTGATTATTTTCATTATCGTGTGTATCGTGTATACAGATTTATAATAATAAACAAAAATCATAATTAAAATATATTTATTAAGAGAACATATAGAAATAAAAACGACTAAAAATGTCAAGTCCTTACGTTTAATTACTATAAAAATAACGAAAATTATTTTCCATGATTTTTTCCATTTTTTACTGTAATTGTGTATAATAAAATTGAAATTTGTTCTACAAAACTGTCGTATTTAAGCCTTCAAATTTGTGTATGTATTATATAGACGAAAACATTATCTATGTTACGTTATACGTCGACTGAGTCTATTTTCCAATAGAACAAATATTATTAAATGAAAATAAATACCAATATTATAAAATCAATAACTGTTTTAAACCGTTAAAGATTTTCAAGAAATGTCTCAGTTAATCTGTTGATGCCCAGATAAAGTTGCCAAAATAATTTAATCTGTGAAAAAACGGATATTGGTAAAACGCGATGTTTTGAACAGTCGATAATCTGCAGTACGATGGGCCGTTAAACCGATGATTGAAATTCAATACGCGTATTTGTCCAATATTCTGTAAATTATTACTTCTACATAAATAATCGTATTTCGGCTCAAGCTTAATAGTAGGTCGTCCAGTACATTTGTTTTCGAAATAATGACCAAACTTTTTTTGTTTTCATTAAAAATCGTTTCTACGGGGAAAACAATTTCCAAGCACGCATTTACCACACCGTGACAAAATATACGGCCATTAAGTGCCACGCAATTTTTAGAAGCTTGTCGCGATGATGAATTGTACGACGTTATATTTTGTTTAATTTTCGTTGTTAAAATATCATTTTCATATTGCACATGCCTTCAGCGAGTTTCGGCATAAATGATTAACAATCTTATATTATTTCCTTTAGTCTATATACATTTGATATTATTATTATATAGTATTTTATATAACTAGGTATATAAGATACTTATAAATTGTATTATCTATTTTTTTCTAATATTACATCATTTAAAGACATTTTTTTTTTTATGTATTGGAATACGATAATGGTAAAAACACAAACGTTTATAATATAGGTACCTATGTCGTATGTTCAAAATAATAAGAAAATTAAAGCTTTTTAAAAACATTTCATTAAAATAAGACTTTAATGTATTTTATATGGGTTATTTTTGATCATTAATATATATCAAAATATATAGAACAATAATATACGAATTAGAAATGTTTTATTCTATTATAATAAGCCACAAATGCGCGTTATGTTTGAAATCATCGTGTTTTAAATGGCCCATTTGCATATAGGTATGTAAAACGGTAATTAATCCATTCATTAACTTCATTGTACTCCAACATTATATTGTTCTGCGTATTTTTTATCATCCAAGTACCTATATATTTATTTATATACCATGGTTACGAGTATATAATGTTTTATGGCATGATTTTATCGATATCCTATAACATATATTAATATTATATTATAGTATAGTATATATTATAAAAGTCGTGAAACAACCGTCAAATATAATGACCGCTTTTATTAATTATTTTTATTATTATTATTAATCAAATCGTCATATAAAACATATTAATGTTATAATACTGTTATCATCATTATATTTTATACCCACTTATGTGTAAAATTTTATACGATCATCTTTTATATAATATTATATACCTATCGTAGCATCATTTTTGAATTTTTCATTAATTCACGCCTGACATATAATACATATTATAAATTATAATACTTGTAGCATTTTCTGTCACCCCCATCCGCATGGCCAATGTGATTTTGTTAACCATTTAAAGTTGATAATTTAAATAAAACCAATCACAAATAAAAACAATTAATATAATAAAATAATCGTTTAAGATACTTTGTGACCCAAGTACTAAATCGACTCCCACGCGTTCCTTTTAATCATTCAATCGATACGAACGTCGTCATCGTGTTTAATAAAAATTGTTAGCTTAAGCGGCGATGTGTAACTACCAAAACTCAAGTGTGACATATTATATTATATTATTTATGTGACTTAATAATATATAAACAATATTATTATTATTATATTACTATCGCCTCTTCCACATTATGGTGTTTTATGATAATTGGAACTGTCTCTGCTTTGACTTGTGTCTGACCATAGCCAATGAACATCACTCTGTGTATCTCTCTCTCTCTCTCTATCTCTATCTCTTTCTCTCTCTGTTTGTCGTTCTATTTCTCTTAAACGAAATATTGTTTTACTTTTATATATTCATATATTGTGATAATTTTTTAGTTTCTTCGTTGGTTTTTTTTCTATCCTGACTGAATCCCAAATTTGTTTCTGTGTGTTCGCTCTTCAAAAACCTATCCCAACTGCGCGCGTTTTACATTATTATACATAAATTAATTTACATTTTTTACCGATTATTTTACTATGCCACGTATAATCGTGTTATGTATGTATGTAGGCGTTTTTTAATTTTTTTTTTTATCGTAACACCCAAAGAGATCTCACAATGTAGCGCGCAAAAACCGAACCGCAGTTACAAAACGGTTCTTATCGAACAAATAATTTTTTCGCGTACCTATATTAATTATATTACAATAAACATATACGTCAAATTATATATTTTATTAAACAAAAATTATAAATATTTAAATGTAAAAAAAGCCTATCGCAAAACGTTGTAAATAAAAATGTAAAATATTCGATAACGGAAAGTTGTAAAATATATTATACCACATAATCGCTTGGCATGCGCACATTTGCACGATCAATTTGTTTTTATTTTCTATTTTTATAATATTATGCTTATGAATTATGACTTTGTACATATAATATGTAGATGCAGCACATTACATTTTATACTAACCTATAAACGTTTTTAATATATTATATTGAACGTTATGCATGAATACGCTTTTTTGTTTTTGATGCACGTTTATGATACATATTGTTGTTGTAAAATATAAAGCAAAATATACATACTCGTATATATTGTTCATTTTTTTTCTAACTGACACTATAATAATAATTATAATACATATTTATTAAACAATAGATATTGTTTTACGATATAATTAACACTTCTTAAAAACTTTTGTTGTTGTACAAACCGCTTTTCTTTTTTTATATAATTTATAATATTACATTGCACACGTGCACTGTTCAGTTGACTTACGTCCGTTTGTTTTTTTCCTTCCATCTAGACAAGTTGGACAGTTCGTTCTCCAGATCGCGGAGTTCTAGCATGTCGAGTTTAGACAACATTGCTACAGAATCGATACAATGTTTGACGTTCGGCGATTCGTATACGAAGAAATCCGGTATCTAATGAATTTTTCGATCATCTTTTATTTTGTTTATTTTTTTAAATATATAACAACCTTTCCGTGCAGTCCGCTATTTCCAATCGTCCTATTTTCTCGCATTGCGTGTGCACCGACACATTTCGTTTTAAACTTTATTTATTTATTGATCTTCTCTCATTTCAGATCCGTCTAACTTTCCAACCCTTTGGATAGGCACCAGTGTGGGATCGGTGCTCACCATAATGATCAATCTACCACCCTCCGGAGAGCCCAGAACCACACAGCCCGTAACCGTCTCCCCTTGCGGTTAGTATTATAATAATATGATTATTATTTAAATTTCTTTCTTAACTTAGAAAGAATTTGTTCTGCACATCAACCTAAGCTTATTTATAATATATAGATTCATCTGATTCGTCCTGAATATAATGATGATTATATACAGGTATTATATTGTAATTGAATTTTTTTGAATATCAACTTTGGTATACAAATTTGTATTTTTACAAAATTTCATTTATTTTTATTGAAATAAAGTGTTCATTAAAAAGTGTTATTAACTACATTAATTATATAAACAAAATGTATTAAATATTGATAATTTTCACTTTGCTGATAATGAAAATACATATTCAAATATTTCTGTATGGATTATTTTTATAGGTAACAATTTTTTTGAGGGAAAAAAATACATTTTACAATTTTTAATGCGTATACGAATATTTTATAAATATGCTTAGACTTAATTTTGTGAATAAATACATATTATATTATTTTAATAATTATTAAAGCATCATCCGAGATTTAATTATATACCCAGATAAATGAGAAAAAATATTCATCATGATATAATGCATAATGAATCTGATATCGTATCATAATCGTTGGGTAAATTTTAATATTTTTAACGGAATAATGTAAATATATAATAATATTATAGTCATCTTTTTTTCGTGCTTTTATTTTTCCGTTGTCGCATATTCGAAATAATAGATGCATTTGCGTATGTAAATAAAATTTATTTCAATAAATGTCTATGTATTTTTTATACACATATACCCGTATTAAAATACTCTAAAAAGCCGCGATGATTAAAAACTCAAATTGTTTTTCATGCATTTTCAAATTCACAATTTAATAAGTAGGTACTTTATATATTAGTTTCACCTACTAATTTTTTTATAAAAGTTTTCTTTTGAAATGTGTTTTTGCATAGTTAATTAACACAATTTTTTTCGTATATTTTATTTTTATATTATATCTATTACTAATACACATGATACTGACTAGTTTTTTTGTTGATATTAAATATAAAAAAATATGATTTCATTATTTGAGCTGCTCTATAAAATCATTTCATTACTTTTTTATTTTTTTTTATATTTAATTTATAAACATCAAGACTCTAAAATATAATATTTATTATAAAATATTTAAAATATTAGATGAAATATTAATTTCTATAAAACTATTATTTTTGATAATACTAGATTAACTGAATCAAGAAGTTTTTATATAGGTATAAATTTCCAATTCTTTGTAACTTTAAATAAAATGTTTTATATAGGTACCTACGTAAATAAAGTTTATCCAATGGCTTATAATCTTTTAATGCCAAAATATTGAAAAAATAATAATACCCGAGTTTTTCATCAATACAATAGCATATTGTATTTTATTGGCATCTAAATTTACTTTTTACTTTAAACAGGAAAATTAAAAAATAACTAATAATATTCAAAAATAGTAAATTTAAATCCACAGAGTGATCCTAACTTTTTAATCTTAATGCATATTTTCGAATTTTATATTTGATAAAATTATATAATTTATATTACTTAGATTTGTTATCTTTTTCAAACGTATATCGTATTGTGATACAAATTCGTTTTCTTTTCATATGGAAATAATTTTTTTTTTCAATAAATCACATTATTCAACTGATTTTTTTGAAATTGTCGATATATCAAAATAAAAACTCTGATAAATTGTTTCTTAGTACATAATTTATATATTAAGCTAATGAAAAATGTATATAAAAAAAAAAAGTCGACCGATATAAAACAACATATACTATTTAGCATTAGAATTCCCCTCGTTTGAGAATCACTATTTTTGTTTAACATACTTTAGGTTAACAAAATCGATAGAAATTTTCACGTAAAACGTTGGACCGCATGTCGCTTTGCAAATATATACTCGTTTATACGACACGGATATTGTTTAATAATAAATTGTATGTAATTTCTGTACGTTTAGCTGTTAATTGTTATTGTAAATTAAATTAAACCGTATACGTATATTCGACGGAGTATTTAAAATGAACATCAAAATTTACGAGCAAATCATGAAAGACGACGAGACTACATTTCGAACAGTCTTTTTATCGTCGCCCCGTTATGTTTAATGTAGACCCGCTACGGGTTTACAGTCTTCGTCGTATAGGCGCGCTACAGACATTTTGTTTTATGTTCTGATTTGCATAAACCGTGCGTATATAGCGAGAGCTCATTTTCTAGAGGCCTTTTTGTTTGTTTCAATAAATTGCATAATGTACACGACCACGTATACTCGTACGCCTATTAAATCATCTAACCATTTCGCCTATATATAGAAAAACCTATTATAGTCGCTACTTTGATTTATTGTTTCATACAGATAGATTAGTAGTATACGCTATATGTACGGCATGAACACTATTATTTTGATAATTTTCAGGAATCACCCACCGTTAAGAGGCAGAATAAATTTAGAATAAATATTGTGAAAAATTGATAATATAATAAAATGTTGTCTGTTCTATTTTGTCGCGGACACGATATACTGCAGGTACGGTTTTCAGACTGAAAGGTGGAGTGCTTACAATGTCGTTCTTGGATTGCAACGGCGCTTTAATACCCTACGCGTACGAAGCGTGGAGAGACGAGGGCCGAGACAAACAAAGTAATAACCAACACGCATAACTTTTTTCATTTTTAACCGATTTTGCCGAATGTTTTATTATTGCTCGTCAACGTAAAATAAAAAAATAATAACACGTAACGTCTTAAGTGTGTGTGTATCCTTCTCAGACTAATTATATTATAAATATTATTTTCGCGCAGAAACGCCAACGAAGAACTCGAGCGGATTGAACCGCATGTCTCCCGCGCTGACTGGCAGCTCGGAGAGCGTATCCAGCAATCCCGGTGGTTCGGCAGCGTCGCAGCAGCAACAATCGCAGGTTTCGTGCGACCGACAGTTCGTGACGATCGTCAGCGGTAAACAGGCTCGAGTGGTCGCCCTACCGTCGCAAAACTGCGTCTACAGACATCAGATATCCGACGCCGACTTCGTGGTCAAATCCGAAGTCATATCCATGAGAGGTACACTCGTAATATACCGCGATATATTATGTTCATAACATAATACAGTGTTTTAACAATTTTTTAAGCGTTTTAAACGCTCGTTTCGGTGACAATTCTCAAGAGTGTTTTCCCGAATATACATATCCAAAAATAAATTACTTTTTGTTATATTTATTCCTAAATTCGTTTTGAATTTTAGATTTTAGATTTCTATAAAAATTATACATATTAATAAAATTATTAGTCATATTCAGTGATCATAGTGAGATTATAGAGGCTACCTCTATATTTTTATGCTTCATTATTTTTAAACATACCTTGACAACAGCTATATTTAGTGCTGTCATATTATGAATATTTAACCAATTATTATTTTGACCCACTTTCACCACTGACCCAATATATCGACGATATACATTTAATATCTATCTTAACTAATCCAAATATAAATTAAAAAATATATAATAATATTTATGAAAAACAAATTTAATTTAAAATATTATTAATTTATTTCGCAGGCATATTTAATAACGTTGAAACGTATTGTCTCGAAAAAATATTTAATACAATTCTATCAGTGTTTATACTGGTTACCATAGTAATAAAAATTTTTACAAAAATTTTATACCTAGTGGTATTTAATTTTTTTTTTTATGAACTTGTGTTCTCACACGTATCTGTACTCCAGTATAGTACTATAGATAATTTATAATTTTAATATTTCTATATAATCGCATTTTTATATATCTAATTACTGATGCATTATTATTCCTATTTCTTATCTCGTATAATAGGTACGGGTAGTTTCCATTCTGGCGCACTTGACCGATTTTTATTTCACACCAGTTTAGAATAATTACACGTTAAATATTTATTATATAACGTGCACAGTTAATTTAATACAGTTCGCATTTCTTTGGCCACAAGATGATTTCATCTCTTTTCTCCCTTTTCTCCCTCATCCAATCGTTCATAGCTCTATGGATTCAATGACATTTATATATAGGATGATCAAAATGTTTGTTACAAGAAAATAATTAGAGACATACGATTTTGTTGTAATGTAAAATTCTGACTGCGCCCTGTATATGAACATAAAATATTTACGCGAAGTGTATGCTATACTTTAGACTTTGTCGTTGGTCGGCCGAGTTAAGGAAGGAACAATATTAAGGCGGAAACAAAATAAAAAATACAGAATGACAACGTTGGATTTATTACTATGTTGCTATACATATTATTGTTGTCGACAACATCCGAAGTCGGTGGACCGTGTATAACTATATCGGGGTCGTTCTCACAAAGGGAAAGGAAGATCGTGGAGTTTAAACCCACTTCCATTGACCATGTTGTTTTTTATTATATACTTCATAATATTATTTTCATCAGTTACCACAAACGGATAAAAAAATATAAAATTTCTTTAGGTTAAATATTTTATCTATCAACAAATCGCATAATCAATAAAGTTTACTGTATGCAACTATAACCCAAAAAAGCAAATTTCGACAATAAAGTGGCCAATAATTCCCTTACAGCGGATAAAAAATTACTTAACGAGTTGGCTAAAAGACCAAGAATAAAAGAGACTGTTATCTAATTATATTTGTTCATCATTGATTAATTTATAGAAAATATCAAAGCCCCTCACAACACGATTTATAACTAATTGTAAATATTTAGTTATTCAATATTAGTTATTTTTATGTATCTACCAGTAGAATCTAGTTTAGCCACTCTACGTAATTCGCACACTTTGTTAATGAATTCTATATATTTCAATGAAAGTTTAAAATGATAATGGAAATTATTAGTTTCTGAGTAATCGTAATATTTTAAATACAAAGTTGTTACAACCACCTCGTCAGTCACTGTATTGTAATTCTTGTGCCTAGTAGTGATATCGCGCGTGTCATTTATCATATATTTTTATAGGTACCTATTAATTACGATGTCAAAGTGTTTAAGTACAAAGGGTTACAGGTACATGATGAGTATATAAATTAACTATACATTATTTGTCACAATATTGAATATAGTATGTAAAACAATAATTTATAAACCAATAGTTTGCACTAATTAATTGTTATATCATAGTTTTAAATCCGTTAAGTACATAGATTTGAAAAATAATGATTGAGATATTAGAGGTATATCTAAACTAGATCAGACCTAACGATCCTCCTCGCCCTTATTTAAAATTCCTGAATATTAATTTTTCGTTTATCCAATATCAACAATCCATTATAATAATATTTTATGATCCATATAATGTTTTCAGATAGCGTATGCCTAGCGTGTTATATATCCAACGGTCACATAATTATCTTCAGCTTGCCGAGTCTCAAGCAGTTAGTGGACGTGGATTTCCTGGCGCTCTCCGACCTAAGGTACGAAAGCGTATAATTTTAAAATATTTGTTATTTACATAATATTATAACATGCTAATTTTCCGTGCGTACACGATTACGATGACGTAGTATCGATCTTGTTTTTGGGACGGTGATGCGTAATACGTAATAATATACGTGAATCGGAAGGGTCGAATGAAAAGACGCTAAATATTTAGCGATTTTAAGGAATTAAATATATGTACGTATAGGGTATTTACTTATACCTAGATGTAACCTGTGACATTAGAGTTAATCTTCTCGGATTTTTTTGATCGACATTTATATTAATTTTATGCAACATGACATGTATTAAATATAATATATTTAACCTACCATACACGCGATCGGACGCGGTATTTTCTGGAACGAAAAAATAATAATAAACGTCGTACGTACCTACGAAAAATCGGTTCCGGAGACAAATTAAGTGTAGTTTCAATTTCCTGTTTTTCGCTGAACAAACTCTGTAAGGGAATAAATCGATGTTAAAGAAATTACCATACCCGCGAAATATATATATAAATTATGTCTGTTTTCGTTTGATGCTAAAATGGCTCTACGCCAAGTCGACCACGTCGAAATGGCCTTGTTTGTTTCACTCTCGGTGAATAATGTTATTAAGGTATGTATAAAAAAAATGTGCAGATAAGAATACGAGATATATAAATATCATCCACATTTTACGAACAAGAGAGATTTTGTTTTTTATTGTTATTTAATTCGATTTACTCGTATATATTTCCATTTTTATCATAATATTTCATATTTTAAATTGATTCTAATATAATTCTATATTATTATAAAATAATATAATATGAGATAGCGTATTAAATCGTGTACTAGCAGATAAGTTTATATAATAGTAATAATAATATATATATCGTGTTAAATTATAGGTTTTGAGTTTATTTGTATTATTTCATCTTTAATACGGTGTGATATTATTGTTTTCGAACAAATATTGTACGTGTGGCGCTATTTTATGATATTTTATTCGATTTCTAGAATACTCACGACATATATAATATGTTATATGTATATACGTATGTCTAATGGACGGTCATATGGAATTTACAATGACCGTCTATAAACTGTATAGAACTATGTTTATACAGAATGTACTTAAATCTTTGGTTATTTCTCGTCTCGGTCAATGTTTATTAGTGTTTATTATTTCTATGGTTTGTATTGTGGTCAGTTTTCAGACCCAGAAACAGGGCATAGTTGACCCAATGTTATCCATATGGGGCCAACAGATGTTTGTCCATGAAGACGCTAATCAGTAAGTCGTGAAAAATAGGATCGTCATACAATATACAAACACAAACACACACACACACACACAAACAAACACACATACACATACATAATACACAAACAAACCAAAAACAAGTCGATGTATAGACACGAGCTGTTGGATGCACCTGAAAAAATTCGTAATTACAAATTAAATGAACGAGCACATTTATCCAAACAGTATTTTAAATTCAAATGTATTTCCATACTTTTTTATAAAACCGAATACCAAGGTTATGATATTATTGCTAGAAAACTACTAGTCCAAATCAAATAAAAAAAACAATTTGTATTCTATATTTAAAACTGATATTCTCTGCATAAAATATATTATGCGTGTTAATATGTATTTTGATTATGTATACGTTTCAAAATCCTCTTCGGCATCTCTTTTATTTCACATCACACAACTTTAATATTTCAATTGTTCCATTCCAGTAAACCGATTGTTTTTATTTCCTATAGTGTTATTGCATTCTTTACGTGCAATATATAGTTTTAGGTATATGTTTATAATGTTTATATATATATATGTATATATACTTTGAAATTAAATTTTATTATTTTGACTGAATTCGATTTTGAAACAGAACGTTGCAAACATTATACATTTATAATACCTTCTAGAGTGTGTAACTTATAAATTCTACATCAATGTTCCATTGATTTTTTTTAAGTACTTTCTATATTATTTATACACCAATAAGTATTATACTTACAACACTCGTGAATTTCGTTTGTATCTCGAGTTTAATTTATAAAAGCCCCTGAATCGTATAAATTTTACAATAGAAACCTTATTTTAAAAATAAAGTTACGATGCTTATCATTTAATGACAAGTTGGATATCTAAGGAGTTTTCATAGTACATGTATACCCTATACTATGTTATTACAGACATCAAAGTTTTGAAATTAAATAAAAAATATTCACCACCATAAATTCATACAAAAAAAAAAAATGATTTCGTGTCTGTGTGTCCTTGGCGCAATAAACTTTTGCAATATAATATAATTTTAAGGAGTTAATTTTCGTAATTTCTCAAATAAACTGAGTATAATAATAATAATAAAAACTATCAAATGTATAGTTTCTTTAAAGACATCATGAGTACTCTAACCTATATTTGAACGATTCCTTACCTATATACTTACATATTAATTTATTAGAACACACATAGTAAATATTACTTCTAACAGCTCGGACTAAACACAAATGTATAAGTACAGTGACACACTTGCACTTAGATCTTTTCTGGTTTTGATTTATCTTCATATTTACCCTTAACCTATATAGCTATCTCCTTTGGCATGGACACCTAACCCAATAGCAACTCAAGTTAACGCAAACTAATGCAACTATGCATTATGTGAAGCTTGGCTTTTTGATACCACCTTAACTCCGTGTACATTAGCTTTTTCCTGTCTTGCATTTAATTAAACCCCAGTCTGTTGTTTGTACCTACATGTTTATTTATTTATTATTTTATGTTTTGAACAGAAATTAAATTATCGTCAAAAGTTTTTATAACGCTTCTAGCACGTCTCAAATGCTCGAACGACAATCTTGGACTATGGATTTTCTAAAATATTCGAAAATTCCGGAAATTTACTTTATTGAAAACGTGGCTCCGGAAATTTCGCATATTATATATAATTAAATAATTATCGTGAATCTCCATTTCGGATTATCGCTGAGACTGCTGGAAACGAACGATTAAATAACATAATATTTTTTTTTAATATAAACCCATTTGATTAATTATGTTCATGCAGCACGTTAACCCGATATGCTTTCCATATTTCGATTTATTTTTTTATGTTTTTGTGCATGAATTTCTTTAACGTATTTTTCTGATAACATATTACTACTATTATATACCTCAAGCACTCTACTATAAATATTGCAATAAGTTTTCTGATTTTTTATTAGGAAACTATTTATATCATCACGATCTAAACGAAACTAGGCTATATAAAACACCTAAATGCCTATCACTTTATCACTTACTCATAAAATTCTATATGAGATCTTCATAGCTATCATCTGACTTCCTATTTGTCTATTTTTAAATTTCCATTAACCTTCAACTATCGTGCACGTCTTCGAAGTCTGGAAACTCGTATATAAATTAAGAGGAACATATCAGTTCATTTAAGTATATATAACCATATCATAGTTGAACCTATTATTTTAGTTGGATACCCTACAGTCAAGAAATATTCAACTCACTTAAAAAAAAATATTAGAATGGTCCTTAGTCATAGAAGAAAAAAAATGTAATTATTTTTTATTCCACACCTCCCCCCCACCATTTTGTTCAATAGACAACATACATTTGGAAATTATTCGGCGATAATACATAAATTTGCACCCTCACAGTAAAAGGAACATTCCAATGCAATTTTTACAAATAACCTTTCTTTTATAAAATTTAATTTAGTATAATTTTAATGTACAAAATTTTGCTGCAAAATTTACCGTTCATCAAGTACATTTAAATAATTGGAAAAACTAAATTTTTTGTAAATTTTAATTTATTTAAAAAAATAGTAAATCGTAGATGTACAAGAAATTTTGTCTATACATTTTTTATGTAGAATAATATGATCTAAAATTTAAGTATCATAAATGTTTATATTAAAAACTATATTTTTTAAAGCAAACTCAAAAAACTATAAAAACTACCCCCTTGGCTATTTTTAAACCCCCATGCGGCACGAGAACGGGGTAAGCAATTATTATAAAAATTTACACAAATTACTTTTCAATAGTATTGAACAAAATTGGATCTCCCACCACGGAATCAAAAATTCGAATGTTCAAAAATAAGGTCCACCCTACCATAATGTATAATAATAACTTTTAAAAATATTAGTCAATGAAAAAATTGTTGGGATAATTAAAAGGCCAATTAAACCCAGTTTTTCACTCACAAAAGAAAGACCTGATAAAATATATTAATTATAATCTTACAGTTAACCTTCAATATCATAAAGTCAATTTTTCCTAATAACATAAAAGTATAAATAGTAGTTTTTACGAGTTTTTGGATTCGCTGCGAAGACCCTCTATTATTTTGCACACACTTAACCTCTTCTTTTTTAGAAAAGCACAAATGTACAAAAACAATGGACGACTTATCAAGGAGCTCCTATATATATCGGTCCCCTCATTGAATAACACACTATATTTACATGTTTGTAATATTGACAAACCCAATAAATATTATTATGTACAAAAATCAGTCGTGTAATTATACTATTATACACAGTATCATTGTGTTTGTGTCTAGTTTAATTTTGTACAAATATCACGATGAAAATTTAGGGATTTCGTTATTTTTCACTTGTACATAGTCATAGTGTCATACATATTGTAGAGTTTTTAATATATTATTTTATTAGTTTTGTTATTATTATGAATTTTTTTAACACTGGAAAATTTATAGTGAGTGTGAATATGTCCCGAAATATATTATTTTATTTTGTTTATTATTATTTTTTTTATAATTTCTATTATTTTTATTATGATATTTTTTCAACTACATATTTATGTTTTAATATTATCGTTAACGTTTGCATACGTGTATGTATTTCTATAGAATTGCCAAGACATTTTGCTTCAGTAACCGGGGACATGGTCTGTTTTTGAACACGCCGTCAGAGGTACAGAGATTTTCCGTATCCACCGAATTTTTGTAAGTTGTATAAGCTGTGCGATATTATAAATTATTATATTTTTATAACACTGCGTTAAATCATGTTGCAGCCAAAGTTTACCGGAAATGATGGGAGAACTGTTTCAGCCACATGAGATGCCCGAACCGCCTAAACAAAGTTTCTTCATTGGGCTCTTCGGAGGCGGCTCTAGATCCATCGATCGCGAAGAATTATGTAAGAAATTATAATACATAGATTATTCATTGAATTTAGAATAACGATTCCCGTTTTAGATTCTAATCGAAGCGAGGAATATATTGATTTTACAATGATTTTTTTTTTCTTATATCTACAAACACTTTTTCTAATGTTTAATATTACCTGCAATTTTGCGTTTATCGGTTTGTAAATTTTGTATTTAGTTTCACTCGGAATCGTATTTTCGAATACAATATCATTGCATTCAAATATTTATTATAATAAACCACCAATTTCTCCGAGAACGGAAGAGACGAAGGAGTAACGTCTGGAATCGACCTTCCCGTTTTTTTTTAAAAAAATTTTCTAACTCTAACCGTAATTACCAAGATTTAGTTAAATTCAAGGTCGTGACATACACAATGGATTTCCAGTACTTTCATAAGTATATTATATTAATTGAATTGTGAAAAAACATACGAACTTATTTGTATTATTTGGTTTTACTATTTAAAAAAATACTTAGTTATCTTTATTTATTATTAATAGATTCAGAGTACGAATATTCACTATTTTAGATTCTGAACAAAATGAGGAATATATTGGTTTTGCAATATTATATACATTTTTATGTCTAAAAGCATGAATAGAAATTGGTCCGATCGCCACAAGTGTTTCAAAAACTTGGGCTTTATTATTTTTTTTATTGCATTAAACTAATTTTAAATATATTAATTTATTATTATTTCTATTTTTATTTTTTTGAGTAAAACTTTAAAGTTTTTTATTTCAGATTTTTATGTTAACCTAATAAATGTCATTATATTAGTACCCTATGGTCTTATAATTGATAGTAATTTAAATTACAATATGTTTAATAATTTTAATTTATTATTATTATTATTATTTGTATTGACTATGTCGTTTGTAAAATCTTTTTTGTTAAGTTTTCGATCCATTTATTTTTGTGAAGAATTACTTTTAGACATTTCTTTGCTGTGATGGTATTATTTTCTACTTGCTCTCTTGTCTTCATCAATCACTGTTATACCGTCAGTAACATCATGCACTGTGGTTTCTTTATTTTAGCTTTTCTCAGTCAAAACGGATTGTTCGAATTTGTGGATTAAACAATTTCGATAGATAAGTTTCTTTTTTATGTCCGTTCTTGTCAAGATTTTGTGAAGGAACGATATATATATATATATTTTAAATATATCTTCCTCTAAGCAATTTTCATACGGTCGGCGATTTGACGGTTTATATCCCAATACACCATCGACCTAGTAAACGTAAAGTTTGGTGCACTATAATATATTGTATCGATCGAAAAATAAATTACATAGATGGAATTGTTATTTTAAAGACTAGAAACATATAGTATAACCTAACTTAACATAACGGTCCCACTTGTGTTATATATTTGTCTGTTCTGTGGTTTTGGAGAAAAATACAAACAATTATCGTCATTTAATCGTAAAATACTAATGAGAATAATTAATTTTGTTTTGTTTTACCATGTCCTTTAATCTGTTATAATATTATATGACATAATATTTATTTTCTGTTCGTCATCTAATAGTCGGTGAATCAGCAAGTGGTAAAGCGCCGAAACTCGTTGCGAGACACATACCTGGTCCATCGGCCCAACTAGATGCGTTGGGTAACCGGGCGAGCACGGCGGCCAGCGAGATATCGAGGGCCCATCAGTTGGCCCTGGAACGTGGCGAGAAGCTCAGCAACCTAGAGGACCGCACTGCCAGGATGATGACCGAAGCGGAACAGTTCTCCAACAACGCCCGAGAGCTATTAATGAAGAACAAGGATAAACGATGGTATCAGCTGTAGTAGGATGAAAGATTTAATCTCTCTCTCTCTTTTTTACACATTTTCTCGTCTTACTCCATTCCCTTCGCTCTCTCTCTCTCTCTCTCTCTCTCCTTTTCTCTCTCGTTTTGGCGCACGCACATATATACACCTCCTAATCCCTCCCTCCCTATTTCTCGTTATATTATATACTTATACACACTCACTCTTGAAAACTTAAATATGGTTCTTTAAAATAATATTTATAAATTTCGTTTTTCAAACATAATTACTTTACTATATAATATTATAGTTAGGTATTCGTAATTTCGTTGTCATCTAAGTAAACGTAATATTCTATGTATATTATTGATGGTTATAAATATCCTTATTCTAATATTACCTAAATATACATCATTCAGAAATATTTACGATATTGTTGTCAGCCATATTACGTGGACAACCGAATGGGTACCGTAAAATAATTTATAATACGATAATAAACCATTATATCTTATCGTATTAACCAAAGTTGAGGGACATAATAATTTTTACCTCAATCTTCATTAATTATTTCGATAATGTTAGAATATTTATACAAACATGTTTTTATTAAATCCGTTCGATGCATTTACTTTTTTCGCATACAACGTACTTATTAATATAATATGAGTATATAGCGTATTTATTTTAAAGATAATTAACTCGTTCGATTGCATACTATAGGATAATATTATTATTATTATTATTACTTTTAAACTAATAATAAATTAACATAAAAACGGGCTGTGGTTTTAGAAATAAGTAACTTGTAGGTGTACCTTAAGTTATAGTAATTATAAATCGTTTAGTTTGTTTTTCTAGATAATTCGCGGTTCGTACTATGTGCTTAAATAATGTTAATTACAAGTATATATTAAAATATAGTTGTCCTGTGTAAAGAAAACTTTAATAATATTATAATATTTATTATAAAAAAAAAAAAAACCATCTTGATATACGTTAGGTATACATGTTAACGCCCGTTTAAACATATTTGAGAAAATCGTACAGTCAGTACCCCGTGTTTTGGTATTTCTCTATCCAACGTGTGACAGAAAACGTATGTGATTGTTATAAAGAGATTTGTGCCTTAAAAGTAAGATATTATAAAATAATACAGTCTATGTTATAATATAATAAACTGTTTTTAAAAGGCTAATAACTACATTATAATATTATAGTATAGTATAAATTGTTATAATAATATTTTCATTGATATTCATAATCTAACAAGATTATATGTGCGTTAACGTTGTGTAGGTAAGTAGGTAAAGTAATTGAGCTAATAATGGATATCGTATTGTAACATTTATCCATCTATTTTTTTTTAAATTTTATTTCATTTATTATTATTATTTTTTGGCCCACAAAATATATGTTGGTAAATATTACAAACGCTACAATATCTTTACGAAAATTACTTGTCCTGAAAAATCGTTTTCTCTTGTCTAGTCAAATAATAATAATAATAATGTATAATACATCTGATACCTATATATTGAGAATGGTCGTAAAAATGATTATAAATGAGAACGTTCGACGATACATAAATATTATACGACCAAGTTACAGAATTCGTTTTGGGGATCAATATTCGTTATATTTTAGCTTATATACCTATACAATAATATACATAAATTATAATTATTATTACAATATGTTCTCATAATATAAATATTATAGTTATTATTATTATTACACTTTATTGTAGTAGGTGTTATATATTTTTTCCATAAAAAAAAAAAACATTTTTATTCTTATTTCGTACTTGTTTTTCTATAGACTATATTATTAATATTATTATATTATATATTATATTAATATAATATATTAATATATTGTAATGTATAAATTATGATAAAACATAATTAGTTTTAAATTAATTTTAAGAATATATTATTAAACTATACACTTTTGTGACGATAATTTTACAATTTCGTGTAAATATTATAAACATTTATGTACCGACGTTTATATATTTTATGTGTACGCGTCAAATGGCTCTTGTGCTGCAGGTCTCGTCTATTGTCTATATTGTCGTTTCCTCGTCACATTCACTTTCTCGAGAACATAATAAATATCTTCCTCGACATACAATAAAAATCTTTATTTTTAACATTATTCTTTAAATTACGACCAAGAATATTTATGCACACACTTTTCATACAGGCTATATGCTGTAAAAATATAATATTATTTCAATTGAAAAGGTACGATCCAAAAAGTAGTAAAAATTCACGATTCACACCGTATGACCATCGTACAAGATTCTTCCCACGCAATTTTTATTCACATTTAACCGACAAAATTACATATTATTTCCAACGATTTTCCACTGTAATATAACCTGTCGCGATATTTCCGATATTTTTGTGTATATTATGTAGGTAAGCCATTTTCTCGATTCGCTTGCGACCCAAAGCCGACGACAACGCAGGTCGCTAAACCAATACTATGCTGTAAGATAGGAAAATCATTATTGATGGAAATGCGGAAGATGAACCCCGCAGGACCCGAACGAAAGACGTGATAAATTACTTACTGAAAAAAATAAATAATGAAAATGTGATATAAAAATATTATAATAATAATTTGCATAAAACTATGAAATCCACTGGTTAAAAATTGTTTTGTTGACACTTATTATTATTTTTTGTATTTATTTATTCGTTTAATTTATTATTATTATTTATTAGATATTGTTTATGTATATATTTTTATTTTATCATAATATGTATTTTGACAAGATTTTATTTTTATTTCAAAATCCTACGTCGAAAATACAGATAAATTTTCGTTTTATTTACAACTCGTCGAAATTCGAACCAATATTTTATCATTTTAAAATGTTTAGATTTATTCCAAATCATACAAATATAATTTTAAAAATATTTTAATTTTGGTTTTCTGTTCAAAATTTATCATAAGTGTAACGTTTATAAATGTGCTTTCTTGGCGAGGAAAATAGACAATAAAATATAATATATATATAAAAGCAGTGAAAACATACATAGACGATGCAATTTTTAGAATTTTAAATAAGTAAAAAAAATTATATATAATATAATATTTTTACTACCTATTAAATGATAATTCTCTATAATCCAGTCTTCCTAATACTACATAGAGAAAAGTAGGCTAGTAACACTGTTGGGCAATATTTCCATCTCATTCGTCCTTCCCTCCTAACCAGTTTACGTCGGTAACACCATCACTCAAAGCAACCCCATATCTATAATCTATATTATATAATATGTGTTTGTTTTGTATAATACATTTTATTGTTATTATATTTTCGATCTGATTATATTCGTAATAATTATAAATATAATTTAGAAAATTTTAAAAAAAATTGTAATTTTAAATGTCTTAATAATAACAAAAAACACATGATGTTCAATTCTCATTACCACCTATAAACGGTTATTATATTATTATATGTACATTTTAATACGAATAATTTATTATTTTTGGTATAAATAATATGCCTAAATTATATTATTAATTATTATTGTAGTCTATTGCGCGAACATATTATAATAATAAAAATAGGCTACGCGTTATTTTATTTTTAACAAACAAAATATATATATATATATATATATATATATAAATATACCTAATAAGTAATAATATTATATAATATATACCGTGAATATTACAGTGATATATATTATAAATACATGTTATACATTAAGGTTAATCGTCTGATGGCCCAATAGATGTAGAGGCACATCTGCGTAGAATTTGTAATTTAAAATACTTTTAAAAACAAAATAATTATATATTAACAAAGAAAAAACGTTTGAATTTATAAAATATACGATACAATAGATATGAAAAAGTAAAGGAATGAGATTATTTATTATATTATATAAGAAAAAAGTTAGGTACCCATCATAATTACAATAAATACCAGATTTGATTAGTATGAATGTATGATAATTATTATTAATATGTTATAGCTTCTAAATGTTTATGTTATTATTATTATTATTATTATTATTTTTTTTTTTTTTTTTTTTTTTTTTTTTTAAGTATTAACATTAATTTTGTTTGCTAACAATATTATATTATTGTAATGTTAGTATTAGGTATAAACCTAAAATAATTTTATCGATTACCGTTAAAACATTCTATTGTTTGTATAATAAAAATACAAAACTATTATTTTAAACATTGTAATGTTTTTTCTTTATTATTTTATACTAACAATTATTATCTACTCATAACTTTACTATATTAGATTCTGAGTGAAGAAAGGAATGTATTGGTTTTACAATAATTTTTTTTTATGTCTAAAGACACAATAAATAATGGTCCGATTACCACGAATAAGGAACCCTATTCAAACTAAATTTCATTTAGTTGATACTTTCTTTAGCTCAATTTTCGAATTTCTCAAAACTTTTTCCTTGGAAGAAGAAAAACTACCAAAAAACGGCGGAATATCGACAAAATTATGGTTTCCGTAATTTTAATTTTTTTTATTTCGTAATAACTAATTAAATTTTCATCGTAGGGACTTAAAACATTTTTTTGAGTATTAATATAGGTAGTTTACACGCATTGTAAAATTTAAGAACCCATTAATTGATTTTCTGACTAAGTATAGAGCTTCGAATTTTTTTTCTAAAAATATTAAATATAACCTGCTACTTTGAATTTATCGCTTTGAAAATTTTATAGAAGCCTAACCATATACTACTTAATTTTTTTATAAAATATTTTAAAAATCATGACTTAATTCGAAGTTGTAATTTTGACAAAATTGATTTTAGATTTTTTATGATAACTAATTTAATTTTGAACATAGGTACTTGAAATTTTTTTAAGCATTCTTATAGATAGTTTACACACGCGGTAAACTTTTGGAATGACTTATCAGTATAATATATTGTAATATATTAAGTTCCACTCTGAATGGTATTTTCTAATGCAATATAATAGCATTCAAATTTTAATTATAATAAACTACTAATTTCTCCAAGGACCGATGGACGAAGAATAAACTGTTGAAATCGACCTTTCCGCTTTTTACATATTAAGATCTACTACCTACTAACATTTTTTATGGCTATTTTCAATTCCAATGAATGTATCAACTGTTAGGATAAATTTAATTTTAAAGAACACATCTTCATAATACTTGTAGTTTACCAAATATACACTCAATCTAGTGTTAATTTTGTAATCTAGATGGACCTTGGACACAGTGAATTTTTATTAGCTTAAAAAAATCAAAATTCTTCCAAACATTCATTATGTAATTTGATCATACTGCAATGATAGTTCAAAAAAGGTTATAATTTTTAAAAATTTAAACTCTTCAACAAAAATATAGTAATTGTGCTATTATTATTTTTTTTTTTTTTTTACTAATTCTAATCATTGTGATTAACAAAACATTCTGTAGTGGAATATAAAACTATGGGATGCATGTGAAGCGACATTGAGAAAGTTTAGGGTTTTAGGGTTTATAATTATTAATTACGTCAGAAGTTGGTATACGGTATGTTATATTATCCTTCTATATTTTATCCTACTATTGAATATTATTGTATGTGTACTTACGGTTTCCTTAGGCTTTCAATGCAGATGATCTGAACTTATTATAAAGTATAAGTGATTAAGGGGTGGTGTACGATGCTCGTCACTATCGTTCTGCTTTGATATATTTTATTTGTTAGGTTACTCTTAGATACTAACACAGTGGGTATTTCTAGGGTGTCTGCCAGAACACGGTGGCCGTGGTGAACAAGACTTTTGCCAACTGATTACACTAAACTTAGAGCTTGGATATAAATAATATGAGATTCTCACTATCCTACCTCACTCAATGAATAGACTGTGTTGCGAGAATCACCACACTATTTAATAAAATGATTAACTAAACTATTAAGTATCAATACAGAACAGCGAACACAACTAAAACCAATGGGAAAAGAAATATATTAAGTGAGAATATATATATAACTCCGAACACAGCCCGTGAATCCGTCTGCAACTGTATATGGTAGTTAATATAAACTCATAAAAAAAGGTAAGATGACATGAAACAAATCTCTGTGCAGTCCACGAATTCGTCTGCAACCGCAACAGAGTTCTACATGAGTCCTTTATGAGAAGTTAATTGAAAGATGGGATAGAACTAGTGGACTGAGTAGTCAGTCGGGAAGTCAATGACTTACGACTTGTAACGTGACTGCAAGCTCTTTTAAAGGCTTCTGGAATGTGATCTAATTATCCCCATTTATTTGTTTATAATTTGCTTATTACTTTTTGCTTTATATTGCTTATAGAGGGCGTCTTAAAGTATTTCGCATAATTGTTTAATATATAATTAGTAGTGGAGTTATATAGATATGTGATATACTTTGATTAATTTAGTCCTATTGCGCTCTTCTTTTTCTGTCTCATTTCTTATTACAAATACCAATTCTAATATAGTACAATTCAAAAAAAATACAATTATCTTCAATAAATATATCTATTAAATCATTTAAATCATAGATTTGTACACTTCTTCCTCTCTCAAAATAGTTCTTAACTTTACATCAATTATAAAAATAATAATGGAAGTAATATTATTATGTTTTCCAAATTTTAACTTCAATAGTTAATGGTTTTTTTTGTGTATGTTGTATAATACTCAAATTTGAGGATATGTTTTCGCCGTGATACTAACGGTTATACAATACTATTGACAATACATCAAATAAAATGGTATTTATCCTAAAATCAGGAAAGTGATTACAAATGAATTACTGGTAATTTATATTAATAAAATAAATCATAATTTATTAATAACTGTAAGATGCAATGGCGGATTTAAGGGGTGATCACAAGTTATCCGTAAGCTGTAAGATTTTTATCCAAACATTTAAAATAACAATATTTTTTATTATAATTGTTTTTATAGGTAAGTAAAATAATATATAATTTGTTAAATAATTGTTTAATATTATAATATTATTATTATTAATAATTCTACTTTATACTTAGTATTTATAAATCAACGAAAATCTGGATTTTATATCACGATCGTATCAAATAATTTGATTTGTAATATTACACAAAATATAGAATTTTTATTATAATTATGTATTTAAAATTATTTTGACAAATTTTAGCCCCTGGCCCCAAAAATAATAATAATAATAATAATAATCCTAGATCTACCACTGTTGAGATGTATGATATTAAATTAGAAAATTTACAAATTTGTAAACTTATACAACAATATAGTAATTTTTCCCCTATTTTGATTTTCTCTATTCTATATAACGATAAAAAAAAATGAATAATATTGTCAAGACTATGTTTTTAATAAATCGTGTTGATATTAATTTAATTTCTGTGTGTCGTATTAAGCATTGGCGTAGCCAGGAATTTTTTTCGAGGGGACCTGATCAATTTTTACACAGAGGTGGTTTAACTAAGGTCTTCAATAAGTTTAATCGCTTCAACATGCTGATGTCAAGATTTTTTTTAGGTTTCCTATTCAGCTATACAAATTTGTTATTATAATGTAGTACCAACTAAATCATATTAGTCTTACCATTGATTTAAAAGTACACTAGTATACTTTCAAAACTTGCGACTTTCATAGATTATAAAAATAATTTCTCCATTTTCTTAAAATTTCGGAGAAGATCCCGAATTTAAAGTCCCCTCAGCCCTCTCCCACTGGTACAATACTGGTATTAAGTAATATATAGATAACTAATAAATATTAATTAATTATATGCCAAAATAGCGGAAAAATTAAAAACAATTTTACATAACTATTATTAAAATAAATATAATATCCGAAATTTTAAACATAATTTATTTAATATAAAAAAAATCAACTTATTTTTTTAAGTTACTTATAAAATAATCAATATTGTTACATTAAAAAAAAAATTATTATTATATTTTTGAATATTGGTTATGTATATAAATATTAAAATATAATATAATTTAATACTCGTTTAAGAGTGTAAACCAATGAATATTTAAACTTTTCAAACAATAAGATTCAAATAGGCAGATACTTAAAACTGTTTTTTATGCGATGACGATTCGTGTTAAAAGACGGCGCCCGACAATAATAATAAAGTAATGAGTTGTTATATAATATAACAGTTCTTTTAATATAAATTTCTTATCAGTTATAATATCGTTGAATATAATAACGTGAGCGTATAATAAAAATGACTTATATTAGTCTATACTATTGCGTACGCGATAAATTCAAGAGAAACCTAAGTACTTATTTAATGTTTTATTCATAATCCTTTAGTTGTATGATGTATTATAAAACTAGTAGTTATACTACACAATGATACAGTTCAGTATTCAATTACAAAAATAATATAGTGTTTTAAGTGTATAAAAATGCATATTATAAAAGAACTTAAACGTTATCATGATTTATTAAAACCAGAACATAATATGATATGGAATGACTGAACATTGAACGGTGATCACCATACATAAAAATACAATATAATAGGTACTTATTACTGAACCTCAACTATCACTGATAGTGTGTTTTATATCATTACGTTAAAAGTCTGTAAATAAACTGGTTTAATTGTATTTTTTTAATATTTACTCTGCCCTTCGTGACTACATCATCCCTACATAATCAAAGATTTAATGGATTTCGATCTTTATATTATTTTTGTAATCTTGTAGGTGATTAAGTACTTAATTACTAAAAAATTAGTTAGACTAGAAAATATTAAATTTAATATAAATATATACATAAATTAATTGCTTTTGTTAATAAAAATATGTTAGCAAAATAAAATTAAAAATTAAAAACAGAATAAAGTTAAAAGATGAAAATAAATTACAAAAGAAAGAAAATTTGAAAACCAGATATAGTAGTGAAGGAAATAATAGAATAAATAACGTAAAAAGAACTTTTGTTAAGAATAAGATGTATGTTATAAGATTGATAAAGAAAGATGAGAGATACGAAAGGAATTTGTTTCTTTAAACAGTAAGAGAAGGGCAAGAATAAAGTAAATGATTGATACCGTAAATATTTTCTTCTATGTGGAGGGTACAAATAAGGGAAGAATTTTGTGAGAGATGGAATGAATGATTAGCAGAACTGCAGAAGGTGATGGCCTAGGCGAAAACGAGAAAAATAAATAATTATGTGCCTGGGAAGATTAAGGTCATAAAGGCCAAAACCAATGACCAGGAAGGATGGAGGGAAAGATTTTATTTTGCCATGAAGTAAATTATGAAAGAAATATAAATATACATTTAGGTATATTTATATAATTCCATTAATTATTGAATTATTACTAAGGAATAATATTTTTGTATAGCGTAAACCAATATCTTATCACAAGAATAAAATTTTTAAAAGGTATATTAATTTCTTAGGCCCTGGGGACGAGGTTAGGTTAGGTTACCAATGCGCCCTCTTAAATAAGCTTTGGTAGATCATAACTGTGTACGTTTGGTAACTTTATAACATTCGATGATAAAGCTTTCCGAACCATTTGTTATACTCGAAACAACAAACAAACATTATTCTGAATTAAACTAGCTCTACAAACCGACAGGACGATTTTTACCTCCCAAATTTTTACCAACAGAAGAGTTGAAATTGGCCGAGGTAAAAATTTCACCCGCTTAAATTTTGAACGAAAGCGGTAACATTAGACCAAAGTTTGATAATTTTTTTAAGAGTAATAATTGGAAAATTAAGAGAGTTAAATGTTTACCTCACCATATTATGCAAATCGATTTTTAACCCCCCGAGGTAAAAATTTAGGGGTTAAAAATTGTCTGTAATACCTGGTTAAACGATAATTTTTTAAATATAACAAATTTATAATATGTAAGTTGTGTTTAAAATCGTGAAAAATACGTCACACATTATATAATAATACGAAATTCGATAGCTAACACATAAAAATGTCATCCATGATCCAGCCGTTTTCGATTTAATGTGCCGAGTTATTTCTTTCCCGGTGCAATTCAAACGCGCGTCTCTCGCATAGGAGTTCCGAGTCGGCCGTAAAAAATAATTTCACGTGTGATCGGCGAACGCGCGCGCGAGCTCGGAATTGAAATCTCCCGGTGCGGAATGCGTGTGCGGTGGGCGGACGCGACGACGAGGAACACGTCGAGTACGAATTTTTTCTTATTATTACTTTTTTTTTTTTTTTCTTTCACTTTGTGAGTGTAAACGAAAAAACAAAAACAACAAAAAACTTGGAAGACACGAGTACAAAACATGACCGCTCGCGTATATATACATCGCCGGTATGCCTTTGTTGTCCGGACGACGCGATTTATATATTAAATTATCGTTACCGCGCGCGCGTCCAGATAAATACTTATATCTATGAATCTATGATGCAGAGACCGGATTTTTATGTTTTTACATTTTCTTTAATCACAATATAATGTGCAATTGAAATTATTTCAGTAAAACATTATTTCATCCACTCTCTATCGATAATTACGAATATTTCTTCAATTCAAAATTGTGAAACTTAATACAGCTTAGGGGAATTATAAAAACCATTAGTACCGACCACCAATATAAGAGGTAAAATACTATAAATCAAGTTATAAAAAGTTAACTTTTTAAAAAATTTCCCAAGTTAGTTTTTTAAACTTAAACATAAACAATAAAATTGTTTTTGAAATATATGCATTATGATAATGAACGTTGTATATTATTAATTTTAATCAAAAAATCGAAAACGGAAAGTTATAATTTTCAACGAAAAAAATAATAATTTATAACATTATTATTCGTTATCTAATAATATATTATAGGATAATATATTTGTTTCACATCATCATTTCCAATGAATAAAATATGTATTTATTTAATAAATAATATTTGTTAAAATAGTGTGTTAACATTAGATAGTGAATATGTATGAAAGGTTAAATTAGTCCAGTCGTAGATTATATAATCTAAATTATGATGATTGGTATAATAATATGAGAGTAGACGTTGAGACTCGAGATATCGATTTGTGTAATACCAATAGAAATATTGTATTTGTTAATCAATTGGATTTGTTGCACGCAATTATTAGTAATTATATATTATTATTATTATTTATTTAATAATATGTTGATCTTTATTTCATCTCCAAAGATTGTTCATTTTTTTATTATTTCGTTAGAGGTTATCTAAAGGCAATAGATAAATATAGATGTTTACAATTTTAATAGATCTTGAATATTTTAAGGCAAGAAATCGATTTTAATGACAAGACTGTATACAACAGTATTATTTTTATTACCCACAACCGATTTATTATAATTATTTAACATAAAATATACATTATAATATACCAATAAAACGTATAGTACGACACTATTAGCGTAATTTTATAGATATCATCGGGGTTTTTTTTTTTTTATATATAAAATATTTATCAAAATATTATAATAATATAAAAGAATTGTGTTTTAACTATTTACTATGAAACGTATTATTTTCTATCGACGATAAGTAGTACAAATAAAATCGCATGACTTGGCGAATATTTAAAAAAAAAAAAAAAACGTTTCCTGTTTGCTCGGCTCGATTGGCGCGGAACTCGACCCGAGGATTTTTAGACTTAATGCGATTGTATTGCATAACGATGGGTTCCCTACACACAAAGTCACCGCCGCGCCGTCGCGTAAACAATTCGCACGGATAACGTGTCGTATTGCGAACATTTTTCTATCGTTTGCGGCGATTTTCAAACGAATATTACAATAACATTGTTATATATTTATTGTCACAATAACGCGCGCATTATGTATATTATTATTATTATATCGATATTATTATTATTATTATTATTTCAGTGTGCTTCGGTCTCAACGCGGATTTTAATCATTTATTGTAAAAATCGGATTACAAAAACGCGCGCGAGTCCCCTGCTCCGTTGTCGGCGCGCGACGGCTTTGATATGACATTATTATTATACCGCGTTCTTTTTCGTAGAATTTCTCTATACCAGATACGATACAACCTCCGTCCCCTAAATTCACCGGAAAAACGTTCGTATAAATGTATTATTATTATTTTCTTACACATACCGCGGTCACGGTTCTCTCACTTAAATTTTATTCTTTCATAATAATAATAATAATAATAATAATGCAAAAGTCATGCACGTGGGTGGTTTCGTTTATGTATTTTTGTTGTTCGATAGAATAAACGACAACGTTATGTAAACGGCGGCGGCGCGGCAAGACGAGAAAAAAGAATATAATAATATAATGTCGTCGTTGGAGGGCTATGTGCCTATGTTTAACAACATCTGTGCAAATATTTGGGATAAATTTCAATGATCAAATGAATCAAAATCAATACCGCGGCAATAATGTCACTGTTGTTCAAGTTGTTTCTTAAATCTTAAAAACGCGATTAAACACATTTTTTCTGTGAAATAAATGAATAGACAAACTTAACGTTCTAGGTATTCAAGAACGCCGTATTGTACTACTACATTTTTGTATTTTTCTTTTTCTATAACATATTTTAATAATAAAGCGATAAATTACCATCAGAGCAGCACTCTTTTAGCGGAATAGTATCGTTCTAGATATACCTATTGACATGATATTTTATAATATCGTGAACTCAAAACTTATACTGTTTGAAAATATCAATTTATTCTTTAAGATCACTGTAATTAGATTTCAAACAGTTCCGTTTTTTTGTTGTATAACCAACATATTATATACCTAATTGTTAAAATTAATAATTAACAAAATTATTGTTTTGTATAAAATTGCTTAATATGACATATTGGCGTTAATATGTATAAAGGTTAACAACTGCTAATTAATAATTAGTAATTACTAATTACTATAGTAACAAACTGACAAAACTTATGAACCAAAATGTTCGATCATCGATCAATGGATTTTTTTATTGTTATATTTTGTTTATCCATTTTTAGATTCTAAATAAAATGTTTAATTAATGTCTGTTAATATTGCAATTAGTAATTATTAGAGTTATTGTACGATTAACACAATTCTCATATTAAAACCAGGGGTGGCTCTAGGGTCAACTGGGACATTTGTCCTAGACCTCTAACTACTTTATGAAAACTAACTATATTATAGTTAAATTGAAAAAAAAATATCGTATAGGTTAAATTTCAATATATGAATTGATTTTGTTCTTTCTCAAAACATGTCAAATATTACTATTAAATTTTACTTTGTAGATACTAGATGGTATCTTTTAATTTTCGTATTTTATTTTAACACAAAATGTTTTATTCAATGACGATAACATAATAGTTTAGTAATTTACAACTCAATTCAACCATATTTTCTTTTTAAAATTTCCTCCAAAATGAATATTTCTGAGTTTAAACTGTAGATAATTATAAAATTAACCAAACATTTAAAATGATACATATTCAGTTAGCACGTTTTTATTACCGTTTATTACCAATCCACAATGTCCATACCTGAAAATGTTTTGTTTTCGATACAATAATATTATATTTACACTACGTAATGTATATCGTATTATTATCATATGCTCAGTTAGCTTATGTTAAGGCAATTTTATTCGATATCCTCGATAATATATTATTACGAATATATACTTGACACCGGAACGACGAAAATTACCGCGTTCCCTACGTCGGTATATTATAAAAGACAGCGACAATATGTTCACTCACACACGTGGGGTATCTTTATAATCATTTTTTCCCCCTTTTGTCGTCGGACGGGTCCCTTTGAACGTGTGTTTGGCGTTTGCTCTCGCCAGATTTAACGTTTTCACATATTTTCAAAGAAAACCGCGTCCGGCTACACTATATATCTTGACGTATTTATTTTATAACGTGTATTTCGTTTAATATTTATGTATTTTTTTTCCTCTTATTTTTAGGAAAACAACTTGGGTTTATGTATAAAATATCGAGTTTGCTGTCTCTCGGACCACCCAGTGACGACCGTTTTTAGCCGGATAACAACGGACGGGCAGGAAGGGTATCTCTCGTGAGGAGACAAATTTATATTTTCAAACGATTTTGACCCCTTGCAGACACCGCAAACTTATGTCGGTCTGCCGCACGCTGTTTACGTAGGTATAACACGAGTGTTGTCAATGACTGACGCGCGCGGCCAGGCAGTGACGACCGAATAATATATTATTATTATTATTATTATAATACGATTGACAATAATTACAAGATTAACATACAATATAATTTTTATTTCGGTCGTAACCTCATGTGGATGATTTTAGTCATTTTCCAGTTTTGTCAGAGGTCAATTAATAGAACTAATTAAAATTTTAAATAACTTTATAATAATATCATTAGACGGTATATGCAATTATGTTATAACTTTATATGAAGCACTTGGAATATTTTAGTTAAATGTTAAGATTTGTACAACTTTTAGAACTTTAATTTAATTATATTAATTAATATTAAAAGCAATTGAATGTAAATGTTGTTATCAACAAAAATAATTTTCTAAAATACTTAAATACTTTAAAATCAAAAGTAACTAATAGGTACATAATAAGTCAGAAATTTCATTTTTGGCATTCTGCTCTAAAGTAAAACAAAATGTATCACCAACAAAGATAAATTAAATAATTACTCAGAAATTTAAAATGTAATAGTTGTTCTATAATAATTGTAATAATAATTATAATATTAAGTCGGTAAATTATTTAATTTTTATCATTTTATACTTAATAAATTATTATTAAAAATAATTACTGATATTTTATAATGCTACTTTATATAAAATATATTACCTTAAAATATTTTTTCAATAAATAATTGAAATAGGTAATTAAAACAATTTAAATACTTTTTAACATTGAATTAATTGAAACTGTACAGATTAAATTAAATAGAAACTAAATAACGTTTGATCTAAACATAGTAACAAATTATGGTAAAATCCTAAATTTACTTAGTTTCGTTTTCATTCCGTAACATTTTATAACTAATTTTGTTATTTATACGAAATAAGTAGCTACATAAAGCATATATGTATTATAACATTCGTCTCTATTCTGAAAAATATCCAAAATAAGTATCAGTATGATAGTATATATAACAACTGCCATCACACTTCTCAATTCGGCACAATTGAGGATTGTCGACTGTTATTGTGAGACTTTAATAGAATTTTCGGCTGTCAGATGAATAAGAAGCTCATATATCTAATCCACATCGAGCCATATAAGTATGGTAAAAGATTTTTTTCCTGGTACTTCTGACAGACAGCTTGTATTACGAGTGTTATTTACATTTTTTTTTTTTTTTTTTTGGAAATCATTATGTTTCACTTTAAGGTATTGGATGAATTCTCATCATAATGTATTAATGTGTATTGTAATTTAAAATATATATATAACATGATTTTATATTTTCAATATGTATAATTCGCGTTGACTCTAGTTGTCCAATAAGGTATATGGTTATACCTATATTGAAGTATAAACAAAAATTGATCTATTTTGTCGTTTTTTCTCTATAACCCGTTTCAAGTTTTACTTAAATTTCAGACTAGCTTACACGTTATACGGCTAACGTAGAAGTTAAGTTATAAAATTAAAGTTATAAAAATGGTATAAAATTAAACAATATTATACATAAAAAATCCATTATATAAAGACACGCACTTGCTTTCCGTCAAGTACCGTCATCAACTTTCGGTGACGAACATTATTTTCGTACGTTTTCATGTTATGCATTATATTATAAAAGCGTATAATTATAAATTATGGTACAAAATATAAAGTAACGCAAATGCATTTTTGGCGGTTTCATTAAATATTAATACACGTTAACTACAACATTGTTATACTGATGCTTTTTTCCTTCCTATATTGTTCAAATTTATATAATTATTACATCTCCAAAAAACCATCTATATTGATGTACTAATTATAAGTGCTAATTTTATGAAAAAAATAAAAGTTATAATAAAAATAACCAACATTAATCGTGCTCTATTTGTATGAATTTATACGATAGAAATCAATTTCGTAAATCTGTTATAATGGGAAAAGGGGTATCGTACAAGTTCATATAAACGGAGCAGAAAACGATGGCGTAAAAAAATTATGAAATTCCAATATGGATTGACGTCTCCCATAATTATAATTCAGTTCTAATACGTTTTATTCCTACATTAATAAATAATAATACCTATTACTACATACAATTGTTTATAATTATAAATAATTTTCAAATTAAATATTAATTATATAGGTACATATTACACATTTCACGTATTTTCATGGTGATTTCAAAATCGGTTCTCACTTTTTTCAGACGAAACGATAGCTTGTTTTCGATAACTGATAAGTAAGACGATTATAATACAAAGTTCAAACCCCGTATGTAAGCGGATATTAAAAAAAATATCAGTTGAAACTCTTAAAATAATTATAAATCAGATAATCGAGACATAATGATTTATAGTTTATACTAGCCTTATCTAAAATAACTAAAAATAACAGGAAGTTATATTAAATAAAATCATAATATATTTCATTTATCGTTGTGAGTATTATTTTTTTTTTAAAAAAAGTTCATATTATCATTAAGACTCGTAAGGCTAACATATTATTAGTAATTATATTATATTAGTATATATATTATATTATATCTGTTTAAAAACTACAAGTTTAAAATTTAATGACGTTAAAACCTAATATCTTATGTACATTATATTATATACAAAGAATAAATTAAATAAATTTCGTAAATTGTATAACATAGGTGGTATACAATTAGTGATGTGACAAACGCTAATATTTCTAATCAAACTATTATAAAAAAATATGAAAACTCCATAATTTGAAATCAATTATTAGTATGAAAGTTCGGTTTAAAAATGTATAATAAGTTCAATTTTTGAACAATTCATCTCAACACTACGTAAAAATATAAAACAATAATCTATATAAATCGTTTTCATTATTTATTATTTATGACGATAAATAAAAACGTAGTACATAGATTAGTAGGTAGATATTATATCAATATATCATAATCATAGATATAGTTTATAATATTATTATATTACAGCAAAATACAGCAAAACGTCTATTTGAAGACGAATACAACGAGTGTTTCGTGATGAAATTTGATCGAACCGCTACGTGCGTATATAATTTTCATAATTTCATACTATTTTATTATTTTAAATTAAAATTCCAAGAAAATATAAAGAGAAGTATAGATAATTAAAAAAAACAAAATAAAACCACAAAAACGCGGTATTCATAAACACAAACGATACATAAATATTATTATTATTATTATTATTATCGTCCTTATACAGCACTATATCGGTTGAATTATCGATTTTAATGTGATGTTATTATCACAATATAATTAATTATTAATGTAACCACTCGTTTAATATTACGTATACGAGATGCCGACCGTAAAAATAATAATAATAATAATAATAATAACAATAATAATAATTGTTATTATTATTAATTGCTATTGCCTATTATCATCTCTTAACGGAACCATAAATTTTATAACGCGTGATATCGCGTTGTCGGCTTAAGAATATAATATATTATAATACAAAATTATACGTTCTCGGGGGACTCGTATAACACTTCACATACATGAGAGGAGTCAATAATTATTATACGCTTACGCTGTCAAAAACGACTTTATATGTTTGTGACACACAAACGAAATTGCCAGTTGCCAGCGCTTGTTTGTAATTACGCGCGCAAACGAGCCGAGTGCCGCCGAACGAACACAAAGGTTTTTTTTGTTGTACCTATTACGTGTATGGTACGTTTGATATAGAAAAAAATAATAATAATAAAAAAAACGTAGGCACAACGCGATAATATTAATTGCTTGCAGCTAGATTATTTTTTAGGATTCGTAAAAAAAAAAAACGTTTGGTCGTTAATTAAAAAATAATATAAATCTGGAAATAAGAAAAAAATATGTACACGACGGGTAGATGTATTATATTATTATAATATGTTATACGTTATTCGTTTGATGATAAGAAGAAAAAAATATATAATATATATATCGTCGTAAATATTATATTTACATTCGTATACGACCGGCGGTACACGTTAAAACATAAAAGGTATAAAATTATTGGTGTTCCATTTGGAATAATATGATGTCAAGACGAGCGTCGTTCAAAAGGGTTAAATTATTATATCAGATTATATGGCTTTAATTATTTTTCGGATCCATTGTAAAATATATCAAAGATATAATATAAAATGATTTTTTTAAATAATTGGGTTTTAGGTCTTCGAAAGAACAAAAATAATAATAATGTAATCATAACAATATTAATCATTTTTTACAACAGAAACGCACATCAACAAACCAAAAACAAATATAATAAACAATTATTATATACGTAGGTACTTATAATAATTATTTTCCCCCGGTTTTTTTTTTAATTGCTTTAGTTGCTGTAATTGTATTCATATAAATCTATGCAGACAGCTGACGTTTTATATTATACATTTATACCTAATCTAAATAAAACTAACGACCAGATTTTATTTAGATTTTTTTCAATGATAATACATGATCTGCAAATAATGCAAGTAATATAATCGCCTTCTATACCTACAATATAATAAAATATACGATTTATCTATTTATATAAGAATAATATGTATAGTTTCAAGCATTAGTAAGGTTAGGCTAGGTTATATATTAAAGTTTCACAATATTGTAGTAGGTACATATACAAATTGATACTTTTTAAGATAATATTATAATACGGTTTAAATTAATTTTAGTATATTTATTTAATAAATATATTTTTCTAACCTATTATAATTTAATCATTGTGTACAATGACCCATTTCTAATTGTTAACAAAAATTTTGATATTTGCATAAAAAATGTATTTAAAAAAATGGTTATGGGGGAATTTACCCGTATATACCCTTTGTAAATGAATCCCTAAAAAATAATTTATAAATATCGCGGTCCACACCGTATAATTTTCATTGTAAATAATTACTAAAAAAAAAAAACAATTACAAATAAAATTAATTATATAAATCTTAAACAATATACTCGTATATTATAAATACTAAGAAAAACTCAAAAACCGATTGTCACAATATTATATCTGTGTTTGTAATTATAAAATATATTATAAAAACGGATTTAATTAAATATAAATTCCTATTATTTTCGAAAAAAATTTAACATTTTACTTACACAATATAATATCTATTACTCTGAAGCAAATAATTATTTTTACACCGATGATAGTTGGTTCTAGTGGCAACAATATAAGAATTACGAATATATATAATAATATACTTGATTAGGAGACGATTTTCGTGTCGACCAGTGATCACATTTGTAAGTATAAATATAAGTCTGTGTGTGAATTTTGTTGTCGTCCTTTCGAAAGGGGTAGTCGTTTAAAATTTAAAATATATATCATTACAAACCGTATGTGCAATGACTAGAGATGGTAATCGTATGATAGTCGTTATATTTACAGAAATGCCGCCTCTCAGCAGGATCAGTGTCGTCATCGGGTTATTTATTTTATTAACTATTCACGGAGTACCGCGGGGACGGGCCGACAAAGAGCCGGCCGGAATACGGGACAGGTAATAATATTAAAATATTCTTTAGAACAACATCCTCTCTGCAATATTATATACGTTATACCTTTTGTGTTAAGCCCTCTCTGCGGTGTTGGTTGTTGTTTTATTTCATCTGGTACCTATATCAAATTTTTTTTACTATATTTTTTTTTTTTTTTTTTTAATGCTATATATTTTAATAATAATATATTAATACTCGTATATGTGTGTGTGTGTGTCACGGGAAATGACGACCGACCGCTTACTATTCACCTGTCTCTCGTCTGAAAACGCGGCGAGTGCTTTATGACAAGAAGACGAAACGAAAACCGAAATATCAATATTTTTTTTATAATCATATTATGTGCTTTATATGTCTAGCCGGAAAACGTGGCAATATGATTTTTAACGAGAACAACATCGCCACTGTCCTTATACATTGCATCTGCACGTGTCGAATTTAATTGGGTTGGATGTGTATTGACTTGGATTCTGTGACGGATTTAAGGGGTGCCATAGAGACCTGTTTAAGCCATCTACCCTCAATCCCATACGCTT
This sequence comes from Eriosoma lanigerum, assembly GCA_013282895.1. Taxonomy (NCBI): domain Eukaryota; kingdom Metazoa; phylum Arthropoda; class Insecta; order Hemiptera; family Aphididae; genus Eriosoma; species Eriosoma lanigerum. Next base: position 24,753,153 of record CM023359.1, read on the forward strand.
TGATATATAAACTACTTAATTTTTACTCAATTTAAAATTTATCAAGCATTTAAAATAACAATATTTTAATACATATTTAATAAAGATGTTTTAGATTCTCAGCGAAGCAAAGATTGTATTGGTTTTACAATGTTTTTTTTTTTAGAAATAATGGTCTGATCACCACGAATAGGGTATGCTTTCAGTAGAAAATTACAACTAGTTGCTACTTTATTTAGCTCATTTTTTGAATTTCTCAATATTATTTTTTTTGAGAAAAGAAAAATTATCAAAAAATGGCGGAAAATTGACAAAATTACAGTTTATGTAATTTTAAATTTAACTAATTAACCTTTGGTCGTAAGGACTTGATATTTTCGAGTATTCACATATGTAGTTTACTTACACGCGTGATAAAATTTTGGAACAGATTAGTTGATTTTTTGGCTAAATATAAAGCTTTGAACTTTTTTCAAAAATGTTTAATTTTACTTGAAAATTTTGGTTTAACGGTTTGAAAATTGTATAGGAACCTATTCATATATTACTTAACCTATTTATAAAATATTTTGAAATTGAAAGTCAATTTTTTTTTTATAGGTCTCAAAACTTCAACATTTTACATTAATTTTTGATTTTTGTGTTTTTAAAAGTTTAAAGACACTTTTTCGGGTGAAAAAAATGGTATGATTACCACGAATAGGATATGCTTTTAGTAGAAAATTGCATATTATTAGTACGTTATTTAGTTCATTTTTTAAATTTCTCAAAAGTTTTTTTAAGAGAATAAAAAAACGGCAAAAGTCACGAAAATCGTAATTTTGACAAAATTGATTTTAGATTTTTGATAATAACTAATTCGATTTTGAACGTAGGAATTTGTAAATTTTTTGAATATTCTCATAGATAGTTTATACACGTGGTAAACTTTTGAAACAGCTTATTAGTATAATATTTTGTATTATATTGAGTTTCGCTCAGAATCATATTTTCTAATGCAGTTTCATTGCATTAAAATCTTAATTATAATAAACCACTAATTTCTCCGAGAACTGATGGGATAAAGGAGGAACGTCTAAAATTAACCTTCCCGCTTTTTTTATATTTAATTAGTTATAAGATAGGTAATAGTATCTACTTTATACTTTGTACTTATAAATTAACAGAAATCAAAATTTCATATCGCCAATATAGGATATAAAAATAAACTAATAGTAATAAATTTATACGCGACGATATTAATCATGATCATATCAAATAATTTTATTTGTAATATACAAAATATAGATTTTTTTTTTTTTTATTAATATGTAGGCAGGTATTTATATTATTTTGATAGACTTAACACCCCCATCACAACTTTGATTTCAGTATAATTGAAAATTTATGACTTAAGTATGTAAAGTTATATAATACGTTTTGGTAAGTTTTTGATTGAGTGTTTAGCCCATCCTATATTCATTCAATAATTTAAATCGACTATTTAAAACTATAAACTACAAAATTGTTTTTTTCATGAAAATTATTGTCGCGTTAATAAATTATACTAAATATCTATATAAAATATATAGTCTTATAATATCTATGTAAAGATTTGTCTTAGAATAGGTAACAATAATTTCAATATTGATTTTCTTATTTTTTTATCAATCCATATACGAGTAGTATCCCTACTATACTGTTTAATTACTTTATATTCGACTGATGACATGATGTATAAAGGTCCCAATCATTATGTAAAGGTTAAAAGTTTATATTTACATGTTTTAAGTATTACATTTTATAAAGCTTTATTTTGACTTTGAATTATGTATGTGTGTTATCATTATTATTAAAGTACATATATATATATAAATTATATATTTAATACAATAATAATTAAACATATTTTTGTTAATAATTTGTTTATTTGTTATTCAGTACCTACCTACATGAGATTTAAAATTCTAAATATGCACTTCAATCGAATAGTTATGTAATTATACTAATATACTACTGCATATTGTACATTCAAATAAAAAATTCATACGAATATAGGTAATAATATTATATTACATATTATTGTTATTAATGTATACAATAAATAATTTTTTTTGTAGCATGAACTTACATAAGTTCAGCGGTTCAGCCCCTCAAATACAAAACTCAAATTATTCCTATGGTAATATGATAATATAATGTAAAATTAAGTATTTAACTATAAAAATTATAATGCAATATAAACTAGTAATAAATATTGTGTATTGAGAAATTGTCTAACTGAAAGCTTTAGTATATTTCACATTATCGATTTAGATAATAATTAAAAATACTTATAGCTTAATACGTATAACGATAATGCTTATCGTTTAACATATCCGGTGATTTAAAATATTATGTGAAAAAGTTATTATATTCATATGTTATCATTATATTGTAGTCTAGGGTATACTTACTATACTGATTATATAATATAATAGATGTCGTTTAGCTCAATATTTAATTTTAATACCAAAGAATATACTACTAAAGAGTACCTATATTATATATTTTCAATAATATGCATAAAATATACATTGTAATAATTAATATATAATGGAATAAAAATACAACTTTTTACTATTTTTAATTTTCCAGAATTTCGTTAAAACAAATTACAACTATGGATGTGCCTATATATATAAATATATATATATATACCTATATTATACTTATTTAAACATTTAATGTTCGTATTATAATAGTTGTAATAAATAATAAAAGTCGTAAATAATAAATAATTGTAGTGTAAAAAAACAACTATGAACTCTGAACTTTGAACATATACGAACTTGACTTTTTTATAGTTTTCATAGATAAAAAACACAATATATAAATAGGTAGTACAAATTTTAATGTGCGTGCCTAACCTATCAAATTAAAGCATTAATTATTACTGATTTATAAGGCAAACGTAAATATACAAATGTTATTCTAAGTGCACTATTAGGTATTTAAGTACATTTACTGCCATTAGGTATATTATTGTTATAAATTTATAAATAAATTTAAATATATTATGTAGATAAATAACAAATACATAAGTTATTATATTTAAAATTTCAAGAATTCTTAAATGCATATATACAACAAGGTTTATATATTTAGTTGTTTAATAAAAATTGGAAATTTACGTGATATGAATAGTTTTTTATGAAAATTGTTCTCCAAAAACAATTATAAAATTATAAAGATAATATTATAACGACCACAGTCGCAGTAATAAATCGTAGACCATAGTCTATTCGAATAACACGAATTGTTGAAAATAAATTCTTACTAGTCCGATAAATGTTTAATCTCACAAACACATTATATTTAAATATATTTTATAATTTTCTACAGTTGACGAATGGGAGGCAACCTTTTTGTTCAACGTCCGTTCTAATATCAAAAAGACTATATTATTATATTATTCATCGGTTTATCGATATATTATTCTGCTGCCTTCGCCATTAACATAATATTATACATTCGATGTTATATATTATTATAAACGTATCATTATAGATAAAATAAATCGTTCCAAATTGCTATATTAATGTATTGATTTCGTTTAATAATGTATTGATATTACAACCATAGACATATTAAAGAATATAATATTAAATATTTATCATTATAAATTTACAACAAAAAACCACACCACATAAACGAGAGTACGCGTTAATACATTATATTTATATAAAACGTAGATACAAATAAATATTGTATTTTCAAAAAATATAATTTGTATAATGTACAATTTCAATAACATTACACAATATAATGAATTTATTTCTAAATAATCATCATCTCATTGAAATCTACGAAATCTGCATGAGCGTAATATACCGTAAATATTAGATATTCACGATTATTCAGCATAGTACGTAGTTACGCACTATAAAAATAATGAGCATGTGCATAAACGACCGCTATTATCGACTAAAGTGTTTATTCAGATTTTGGTTCTATTTTCATAAACAAACATAATCTAAAGTGAAAAAAGTAATAGCTGGTTTAAAAACCCAGAACCTTTCAACAAAACTAACGTCCGTAGAAAAAAATAATACTCAAGTGGGGTAAGTATACTCTTCAAACTGCATTGGAAATGTCTTTGCTAAAATCAATATAGAATTTATTTCAAGTTTTAAGTATATATAAATATATATATATATATATATATTTATACATAAATATATTTTGCAGAATGTATACTAAATGTGCATTTGTACACAAGTGAAACAGTCGAATAATATACCATTAATGGTAATTATGTTATACCTATTCCAAACCTTTCACAAATTTGTTAATATTTAACGTTTAATAGCGTTGGGAAAATTATATGAAATCTGATTACTTTTTTTCTGAACTAAATTTACCTATTTTAGATTAAACATGTTGGCAATACTCTATAATACTCTATAATTATACTAACCACTTGTGACTCACTATATAGGTAAATTTATGCAAATTGTATGTTTTTCAGCTAGAAAAATGTTTTATACAATTCGAAATTAATCTTCTTTTTATTTCATACGTGTAATACTTTTAACTATAAGTATATATGTATTTAATAAAAAAAAAATATATATATATATATATATGCTAATAAAATAAAATGCTGTTACCCTAGAAGCTATAACCTCTTAATAAAAACGTTAACACTAAATCTTTACATATTAATAATTTATATAACAATTTAAAATTGAAAAATAAATCATAAATGTATGTACCTATAACTGATTATTTTGTCATACCCGAGAAACTTGTTTTTTTTATTCGTAAGTCCAACTTCACGCAGCCCAAATATACTTATATTCAACTCCAATTATAGTATTCGCACTTGATGCTAAATACTTACACTCTACCCAGATCTTTGCACCTGAATTAACCCAAAGCTGTAATACCGCTATATAAAAACCCTTCATTTATTCAAATACACAATAACTTTATTAACCCGAATGTTATTTATTTTAAAAACTCGAATAAATTTTCCAAATTAAAAAATTATTCTGATACATTATTTTTTATATAATTTATATATACATAGAATGCAAATTTGATATCAGTTTACGTAGCATAATTCTAATACTTTAAGTTAATGAAGGGTCCAAATATCCAAGTTAGATAATTTAATTAATAATTTTATGCATTTACTATGCACCTGTATTAACTATAATATTGGTTAATATATATTACCCCGAATAGTAACGGTTATGAGTACCCAAATATATTGTAACATTTTTTATACCCAAAATCTATAACCCGAATAAATAATTCGGAGGCAAAGCCCTGACTCTATTCCAATATTATTACTTGCACTAAATAATTATATTATTATTAAATATTAACTATAAATCCTTTACAGTAATTTCATATATTATAATTTTATCTAAGTATTGGTTTCTCAATTTAATAATTTTATGCAAAATTCGGTTTTTCTCAGTCATTTGTAAATTTTTTTATCTTATTTATATTTATTTTGTTAGTTTTATAGACTAACAGTCTTTGTTGATTTGTTGAAATTTTAATAATAAACGCTATTAAAGAAAGGGAAACAAATGTGTCTAATAAATAATAATAACTAAAATCTGTCACTGAATTTTAAAAGTTTTGAAGTTGGCCCATCCAACTTGTCCTAGAACTTTAATGATAACTGTCAAACGACGCGTTCATTTGCAAGTAATTTCAAATAAAAGTTCACCTTCTGAATTTATATGGATTAATAATTAACATTGCATTTTACATTGACATATTTATGTTAATAGCATTACGTTGGTAGTCTGGAAATATTTTTTTCACGAAACATTAACAATATCGCTAAAAATACTGTTAATTTTCTATAATTGAGAATAACATTTAAAACAATCAAAATATGCATAATAAATTATATTTTGATATTTATAACTTCACCGTAATTATTATAACAAATTTGTATATCACTAGACGTTTTTCCACGACGTCTTAAAATAAATAGGTATTTAGGTACTCGTATATTATGTAATACCTGAATTTATATTGAATATTGTATGTTTTATATTTTATATAATATCGAAACATTTTTTTCCCTCGTGATTATTTCATTTTGAATGGAAAATGTGTAAATGCGTGTGTCGGAGGGATATTATATATTGTTGCATTACGTTGACACGAATGTGGTGGGGAAGAAGGAGGTCTTATGGATTCGTTCGCGGCCTATATCATGCCCGCGCGTGATTATTGTACCACTATATTATACCAGTTCGAACCAGACGTTCGCATGTTCCAGTGGTCTGCTGATGTTCATCTGCCTTGCTGGTTGCTGTCGTCCGAATTTTTTTCAAATACAATTCTCATAATTTACGTAATATTCGTTTAACTGTAAAATACAGTTAATAAAATAAACATTGTTTTCAGAACAATACAACTTAACTTTTTACGATTTTACATTTACTTAACTCGAAAACCTATTACTTTCGATTTTTTACAACAAACCACATAGTTACCCTCTACGTAACCCATTTTCGCGGATGTTTCATGCTTAAATGAGAACCGTCGTTAAAAGATGGCAATTATCATACAGGTAAGCTAATTTTTTAAACACATTTTAATATTATATTTGATTTTCATGATGATCTGAATCTATATCGTAGGAATAATTTTATGTATCTAAGTACAATATAGAAATTGAGAACAGAACGAAATAATCGAATATGATATATTTATTGACATTAAGATTATTTATTATTATAATTTTTAATTTATAGTATATAAATGCTACGAATTATATATATTTAATATACGATGAATTGTTAAGTAATTACCAATGTGTTTAGAATTCAAATATTTTAATTGATAAATGATATGTATATGCTTTGTATCAATATTAAAAGCCAATAGGTAAACATATATATATATATCTAATTACTGCAGACTTGTGAAATATTCGAATATAATTGTTCAAATAAAAGTAGCAAATTACTTTATTTGTATAAATGTATTCAAAACTATTTTAAATACCTACTAATTATTATTTTTAAGCCTTTATAATTTGTGATTTATATTTTTTTATATTATTATTTCAACATTGGTATGCAAAATTAATCAATTGTTTAGTATCAATGTTAAAATGTTAAACATATATTTATATATGCAATGTGTGTATAGTTGAAAATATTTCAACGATTATAAACTAAATTTTATTTATATTCTAATAAATATTTTGAATAATTTTATTGAAATGTATTCGAATATTTATTCTAAATACGTTTCTCATAAATTTATTCCAAATACATAATAACATTATAGTTTTTTACACATATACTACTAACTATGTCAATTATTGAATGATGCGCTATTTTAGAAATTTAACATTTATTTTATTTTTATATGTGCTCTTAGCTTTGCATTTTTTACTAGTTTTTATAAAATTAATATTATACTTTAAAAAACAAAAATATTGGTTTGAAGAACATTCTGCAAAAAAATTACTGCTAATTACTTTTTGACTTCTGTACATTTATTATAACTTGTATAATGTACATCCGTTATCTATTATTCTTACTAAATAACAAAGCAAACAGCTTGTCTTCATTATGACTAGGTTATAGTCCTATAGGAGCCTAGGACTTACGTCCAATAATTAATTTTTAATTAAATTAAGTAGATATGTTTTATAAATAAAATTTATTTTCATATTTCAATAACAACAATAATGAAAAACAATATTTTAATCTATTACCTATAAATTATAATAATGTTATAAAAATTATAAATCAGCTAAATATTTATTAAAAGAAAATTAAAAATGAATGATATAATGATATAATATTATTCACATTTCAGTAAAACGCGCGTTTTATCCATGTACCTATAATAAATAAAAAAACATAGATACTATAGATTATAGGTAATTATTTTTCATTTATTTTCTCACGTTGAGTACGTAATATACGAGTATGATACTGTAGAATCTAGTATTTACCAAAAAAATGCATTTTTCACATACAATTGAATTTTTTTATTATTCCGTTTACACAGTTGACATTTGGCCCGCGCAGTTACAAGTCAATATACAATTATATTGAATTGTATAGTTTTTTTTTTCTTTTTTTTAATATACATTTTATTTCATATTTATATTTATATTTAATTATAAGTATAACATTAAATTCTCTGCAATTTTTATTACCAAAATAAGTGTTTTATCTCTTCTGTAAAATTTGAAAATTTTACGTATAAATCATCATAATGGATGAGAACCACCACCGATCCAACATACTTTATAAACTAAGTGTCTATATACAATACCTATACTTAAGAGTAGAATTTATATTTATTTTTGACGTATTCAGAGATCGTCGAGGACTTGGTAAATAATAATTATATATGAGTAGTTTATATAATGTTAGAAATAACATTGACGTCTCAAAAAGATATTATTATCATCTGCAGCGCAAACGGAAAGATAACGGATGAGCGATGTTAAGTACTATATTCTCAGGGGGAAGTGTGCGGTATACCGCATCAAAGGCGTTATTACCGCCGTCATCTCCGGGCGCCGGCGGTTCCGGCTGGCAGCCGGAAGTATGTGCTGTTCGCCTTATTGCTTTTTTATATTTATTTATACCTATATAATTATATTTAAAAATATTTATTTTATTGTTACATACATATGGCACGTCTGTGAGGTATTTGGGATTTTTTTTATTTTTTTTTATTGCAGGTCTTCACAATAAAAAAGTGTATAATAATAACGTTACAGGCAATATCAAAATTATTATGTTTTAAAACTGATTTTAGGTATTTTTTCTTTTTCGTGACCGGACAACGCATCTTATATTGGGAATATCTATTATTATTTATTTAACGATGTAGATTATTGAATGTTTTAGTATTGTAGCCGTCGGCTATGGTATATTTTATCGTAAAAAATATTTTTAAAACAAGAATATATTTATTTATTGATGATTAGGAATACTTCGTACATTAAAATGTCACAACAGTAGTGTACGATACTATGGAAAAATACGCAATAATAATAACCTTAGTTTATTCATTGAAAAATTACAACCCTACTTTGTCTGTTATAATTTGGTCATTTAAATATTCGTAGATATTGCTACATTGTAACATGTATATATACTATATACCTATACCTATATAAAAAATCATTAATTGTCATTCATAAAATATATATTCCAAAAATGATGCTTATCTCACATTTTCCCCTATTAATCATAAATTACGACTACATAAGTTTATTTTAATTTCAAAACATATCAACACGAGAGTTGGCTCGCGACAATATTCATTTGTCGATCCCATCGAATGCAACCCACGTTCGTGTGTGTTATTGCGTATTGCGTATAGAAAGATCCATATAATAATGAATAATACAAAGATCTATATAATTTAATATAGATCTTTACGGCGAACCGACTTTGCCGCCGCCGCCGGGCCGCGCGTCACGGTACAAATTATGTCCGGGGCCGAGGAGATACGCGTCCGTGTAGATATATAATATGATATACCCGACCGGCTCGCAAACGCACACTCTCTGTCAACCGGTTTTCGGGCCAGAGGCAACGCGTTAAGGATCAAAAGCGCCGCCGCTGCCGCCGCCGCCACCGACACACACACGCGCGCGCCCGCACGCTCGCATAAAATAACTGATATATCCAACGCGCCAACGCCACACAAACGCCGCCGTCGCTCTTCTTCCTTTTTATACTTGTTACTGCGTATTATTATTATTTATTATTTATTATTTATTATTATTATTATTATTATTATTATTATCATCATAATATTATTTTATTATAATATATGTGCGTATAATAAGCGGTAGAAAGTCGACAAATTGTATTCCGTTGATGTTATTGTTTTGAAAACGTATTGATAATATTATTATGTCCGTTGTTGTTCTCCGCTTCGTCTACCGTCGCGTTCGCACACTCATCGTAGTAAGACTTCTGGCTTAAGATTTATAATATAGAATAATTATTTTTTTAAACGGTCAAATAGATATTATGCATTTTATTTTTAAAAATATGCAAACCGTACTTTTACCCTTCATATTCATGCACTCGCATCTGTATATACTTTTAATATTTGAAAAAGCGTTTTGAATTCCTTACTTTTCTATAATAAGACCACAACAGTTTTCACTAATTCTATCATTATCACGTTACGCATGGACAATTTTTGAAAAAAATACCAAATAAATATAGTAACTAGTGAGAATTATAATTCAAAATCAATTACAGACATTCCATTTAATTAGGTACGATTTTGTATTTGTGTTTTTAATCAATTCTCAAATTATTTAAAATATGCAAAAATTTAATGTTCTGATTAATTGATAATTATCCGTATTGTGAACATCATAATCGACAACCAACTATTAATTTTGCCTAAAAAGAAAAAACATGAAAATGCATATAAATCCCATTCCTACTTCTTAGTTTTTTTTACACCAAGTAATAATATAATATAGTATATATACCAATAATTACCTGCAGTATCGATTTGCATTGAATTTGATGACCGCGGGGTCATAACCCCATTTTCCAAGACACTTTACAAGTTAAAAATTATAAAATATTAATAATTAATACTATGGCATCACACTCACAACGTGTACTTAATGTTTTTTTTTATGATTAATGTGTAATAATTTGTATTCCATTATAAAAAAAAAAATATATTTATAACGATTGTGATAAATCATCTATTTTTATAACTAAATGGCGAATGCACACGATAGTCATTATATATAAATTAAATTATTATTTTTATTTAAATAACAATGGTATGTCTAAATCAAATACATTTACTTCGGTTTTCACATATTATATAATACGACATGTGTATACCTAATCAAAATTTCATGATAATGAACAATTTTCTTAATTAAACAGTAAATCAATTTTCCAGGAAAAAAAATATAATTTCCCAATTAATTTTTAAATATTCAAACCCGTCGGTGCAACTATGGGAAACTAGAAGGATCTCAGCCTCCCCGATTTCCCTACCATTAATGTTTTCACTCATTATTTTTAACACTTTTAATTAATATTTTATCCATTATACGGGATAATTAGAATTTGTGTGTTACAAATATAATGGAGATAATATTAAAAACTTATATATAATTATCATCATTTTTGTAACATGAAATTCTGATTATCCTGATTCTATATATGTATACAACAAAAGACTATCGGCGCAATAAACTAACGCTAGAGAAACTAAGCTCCCCTAAGTTATCCATAGCCCCCCAAAATCTGTATCATATTATAAAAAAATTGTAACGCGTGTTGTATGAGAAGAATTTGTTTCTTAATAGTTATGACATAAAAAGATATGAAAACTTGGATCCCCTCAAAATTTCGAGCTTAAGTTACCCGTAAACCATCCTAAAAGGTGTGTTAGAAAATAAATTACTTCCAATAAATAGATTAAAATTATATTGGATTATAAAAATTATTTTTTAGTTAATATTATTACTATAATTTTTGCTCTATTTTGCATACTAAATAAGAAGATTATTCAAAAATAATAATATTTTGATCGACAAGTGACGAGAACATACACGGTTTTATATACATATGTATTTTATGAGGGGGAGTGGTTAGGTTAAGGGGTCCGGGGGGTCTTCTATTAACCTCCGCGTCCGTGGGGTTAGCAGGATATCTAAATATCGTTTGATGTGAGCCGACACCGTCGCCGCCGTTCTGTTCGTCCGAGCGGCTGCTGCCCGTTGTTACCGCGCTGACCGCTCCTCTCAACCGATATAATATTATATAATATTCTATACGCTAGCACGCGGCGTTTTCCGACGAGAGATCGCGTTTCAATTTCGTGTATAATATTATTATTATACAGGCACTATTATCCTGGGTATTATATTATTATTATAATGTATAATATTTAATAACATGACGTGTGTGTACGAAACTACGAATCAACAGATTGGAAGACAATGGAAGACGGTTTTTTTTATTTTCCTTTCATTTATATCGTGACTGTATAGTGCATGTATAAAGAAGAAGGATAAAAAGATCCCCTCTCCATTTTCACCCCCCATCCCGAGGATACGGGAAAATAATATATCATCATTATTGGTTGAAAAAATACGAGTGGAAAATAAATACATCGCGGTAAATCGTTAGGCGGGAAACTAGGAGCGGCTTAGCCCTTTAAATATTTGTACTATAACTCGTTATATTTAAATTCATTATTATTAACTTTAAAGTAGATACAAAAACGAGATAGAAGAAAGCCTGTCTTTTACAGATTACTTTTCAAAATATTTTATGTGGTTCCATGATTTTACGCGCCGTAATTGCTGCTCGGATAGCGGATGTCGGCAGCACAATATAAACGTATACACAATGATCGTTGCGGCCAGTGATTAATTATTAAATTATTTAAAATTATTTGTGTTGTTATTCTAATCGAACAAACGTAGATAATAACAATAGGTTACACGCAATAAGAGAAATATTGTTCGTAATAATTGAACCAATTATCGACAATAATTGCAGACGTTAAAATAAAAACATAAATAAAGAAATATTATAATAAGTAGGTACTTGTTTGGTATGGCGAACGCAGAATGAATGACTGATTTTGATTTTTTTCACATACAGATTTACAAATGCATTACAATACACAACTTTAAATTTAAATATTATAAGATATCATATTTATTTTATTATTTAATGCTATCAGTTACCTAACCGACCTTGTGAAATCTTTACAAATGTAATTTCGACACTACATGTAAGCGTCCGTTGTTGTCACACACCAATTTTTCCGGGATATTTATCCCATTTTACACAGGCTACGTCTAAGACATTTGTGTCTCAATAGATGAAGACTTTACATTAACTGAACAGTTTTTTTTTTTTTTTGTATTTCTTCAGTAGGTAAAAAGTAATTCATCTTTTTGTCTATTTTGAAATTGTATATTGTAATGATAAAAGTATTCGTGCTAACAAAAAATGTGTTTTTATCAAGGTTTTCATCTATATTGCACACAAATTTTATAGTTTTATTAAATATGACGATCTCATTTGAATTATAAAAATTTTAATTTTATTAGTAATTTCTATATTTCGAGAATTACAATTGTTTACAGCACTTTACACGTAATTCGTGTGGCACTATTCTCAATACAATCTAGTGTATAGTCGAAAATACATTTTCCAATATTTTTTATTAAAATTTCGATAAGAGATTTCGATTTATGATCATATATTCCCAAACAATTACCGAATATGACAAAATCAAGTAAAATGTATTCCGTAGTCGAGTGATATTATGTTCAAGGGAAAACTAATGGTTTTTAAAAAATAGGTTGTTAAAATTCGATTATTCCATTTACACTATACAATATATATTATACAGATGACGATGAAATACGAATGTCGAATATAATATAACATACAAATATAATATTATGTATTTTACATTTTCACGCATATATTTTATAAAATATATCTAAACATTCTAAACCTTCCACGATGCCGCTACCTATATATTATATTCACATATATAATCGAACACGCACATTATTAGTTTTTTAACCGTAAATTTAACGGTGTACATTAGTTCATCGGTATGTGTATATAATATGGTATTTAAAAAATGTCAGTACTCTATATGCATTCGGGATCATTAAGAGAGGAATAAAAAAGATCAAAGAAATTTATAAATCTTAAAAGAACAACATGTTGTAATAATGCAGAATCAATAATAAAATATATTATACGTATTATGTTTATGTATAAATATACAGATAAACCAAATAATAATAAAATAATTATCAATTAATATACAACTTCCCGCAAGGATTCATTATTAATTATTATTATTCCTATTCCCATCCAATAATATATTATATTATATTCGGTACGCGCACATATTCGACGAATCAATTATAATAATTAATTACCATGCTACCATATAGTATTACTATAATTGTAACCATCGACCACTTTTTTCATATAAATTAGATAAATGGTTTGTTGTTCCAAAACCGTATTGCCCATACAAGAATACACTTGAAATACATCTAAACCTCGTGCTTATAATGAAAAAAAACAATTTACATATAAATAAAAAATTGTTGACAACTCGTAAATAATATATTTTACTCATATATTCTCGATAATGATCGACGTATGCTTTGGATTATTTAAGAAGTTATTAAATTCGCATAGTATTGTTAACTATGAAAAAGGTTTGATTAAAAAATTATAATAAAGAAAAAAAAAGTATAACAAACAATAGTTCATATTACCTAAATGATAGTAAAATGTATAACTGTTTTTGATGATAAATAATTTATCTAACTATTTGTCGCTTGAATCTAGAATCTACATGCAAACATACATTTTTTTAGTCCTGTAACTATTTGGATTAGGAATCTAGTAATAAATATTTTAAAAATAAGTTGACAAGTTTCTTTCTTGTACGTGACAATCTCGAACCTAACCTAACCTAACGCATGATTGCGTACTTAATTAACAAAACTGAATTATGGTAAATATTTGTACGTGGTGAGAATTGAAAAGCAAAACAAATATGTGGGTAAACAACGTATTTTTCCTAACGAGTTTTAATCGTTTTACCATTTATTATTATTATTATTATTATTGTACACGCGGAAAGGAATTCGTTTTCATTTTAATGATTGATAACTATTATTATTTTTATAATAAAACGGCGGCGGTGGTCAAAAGACTCAGATAAATCACGTTAAACGCTGACCATGTGTATATGTATATATTATGATATAATATAAAATAATATTGGGTTACTTGTGGAAAAACTGGCGTGACTGTTATTATATTATATAGTGGCTGTAATATACGCGAGCGGTTAAAATAATAATAATATTATCGTATAGTTGTTTTATTTTTATTCTTCTGTTGATTGATGACCGTAGCCGCCGCCGAAGTTGATAAAAATCGCCACGCACCGAGAAAAACGGAAAGTGTAGGTCGGCATACGCGTCGCGTCATACATAATATAATAGCGGCGCTCGTCGTATAAATATATGACGGCGGCACGGCGGTATAAACGAATTCAGCTGTGCGTGTGCGGAGGACTTTTTGTCTCGAGTTTTTCATTCTTATTATTATTATTATTGTTGTTGTTGTTTTTTTTTCGCCTTGTCGATGAACACTACGTGTGCTACAAACAACTGCAGGTGCGTTATATTACATATATATATATATATATATATATATGATATAATAAACTATCCGAGATGGAACGAGATATAATATTTTTTCGATTTCGTACCGCGCATCGTCGAGAAAAATAATAACAAGATATTTTTTGAAATTCGATCGTTCGTTCGAGCTTGACGAGTAGAACGAGAAATACTACCACGAGTGTCGTTATAAGAATATGGACTTACTAGACACAATATTTTTTAACGTTTAGTTCGTACCAAATTGGGTATACAATAATAATACCATCTAAGTATATCGTCTAATATATAATAATATTACAATATTGCATCGAGTAAATAGATGCGATGGTCGGCGTGGAAATAATGCGGTTCTAACCGCGTTTAAATAAGATAGATCTCGCCGGCGGCCGCTTTGATGTGCCTTCTCGAAATTGTTCTCCCGAAATTCGTTTGACGGACCGCGTCTTTGTATATTATATATATATATTAACGTTATATTATACACTGCAATATATCAACACCCGATAACGACACGGTTGCAGCTGCACCAGAGAGAGACGTCCGATCGTTAACAAAATATTCGAATTTTTTTTTTTGGTGTTTTCTTCATCTGGTCCACTGACGACCGGGGTCGATTTTGCGCGTGCCGGAACTCACGGACAGTGAAATATAATATTATAATTACAAACGTATTTCTTACACACATTCCAAAAGATTATTTCGTACAAATAGTTAGTTGGCGTTTACTGAACCGCGTCGGACTAGCGTATAATATACGCATAGTACGAATAAAATTCAACTGAAACGTGTCTGATGAGATCGAAAATTATTATTCGTCATATATTATTACATTTTTTTTAATCAATATTACAATTAAAAATGTACAGATAACTGATATACAGGTGTATCCTGATCAAATATATTTATCTATTTATTCGTATATGAAACAATTCAACATTATAAATCCTGTAAAGGGAGCTAAAAATCAAACTGCAAGAATAATTTTAATTATTCGTGTAGTTAGAAAGTGTACGACGGAGATTTCTCAATTTTGCTAAATTGTTATTGAAAATATCTTTTAAAGAGCTCCACTATTTGTCGGTTGCTCGTCAGTTAAAAATATCTTCTCTTGTCAATACAAGATCATGTCGATACGCGATGCCAAATTGAAATTTTGATCATGTTTACTCATTGACACTATTGACTCCCCTAAACTATTAACGTTAATATACTTTGAAGTATCCCTCCCTTACTTCACTCGTTCCACCATTCGCACCATTATTTGTTATAAATATTTATTCAACTATATACTTAATGAACCCCTTCGTATTTTAATGCATCTAGCAAACTTGGTTCCTTCATTTTCGTTTCAAACTGTTGTATAAATTAGCTGTAAGATTCACAATTTGCCTATATTCTATGCAAATCAAAGTGCTCTTGCCCTTTAATAAATAAATAAATACCCAAATGACAGAATATATAATAATCGTTTAAAATTATTAACATGGTTTTGCTACTCATATTTGCGCCCATTAATATATTTTTCTATTTAACCCAGGACAATTAAAGTATACCCTTGAATATATTTTTGCCATGGACAATGTCCATTGGACATAAAACTTACTATTTATATTTAAAAAAAAAAAATTATAAGTACGCCAGAAATATGTTTTTGATCGTCAACAACTATTTAACATATAATATCTTGAGTATTCGAACCAGAATGCGAAATGTATAATTAAATCAACTTTATAGAAATATGACGCATTTTATCGATTATTGATATCATACATACGAGTTATATCTACAGTAGATATCTAATACACTTTTATAATGCAAGAAAAAGAAAAAAATGTATAACTTCTAATAACATATTTTAGAATTTTCTAATCATTAAATACCAGTGCAGGAATTTACATAAAATTTAAATAATAATCAAATATTTGTAATAGATATTGTAATAATATCTGTAAATATCTGTCTAGGGCACGCAATATTATTGAAAACAAAAACTAACGAATGATAGCACAATAATTTACTACATTTCTTATACCTATCGGATTAGTCGCGAGTAAAATGAATAACTTTTAAAAAATTGTTTACTAAATAATATAATAATTTATATAGGTCTTCATATGAAACGCTCTCAATAATAATATTTATATTATAATGAAAACATTCTGTGAGGGGGTTAATTTTTTTCAATCTTACAAAAATCTCTCACACTCAATAATAAGAAGACGTGTATAAAACTTCTATCGATATATCAAATATATATTCTACCACGGTTCATATACGATTTATATATATATAATAACCATTTATTGTATTCATGATGACATTCATCACAGATTATATAAATAAAACCTTATCATATTGTTCACTATTCTCGTGTCATAAGCGTATTTAGAAAAGATCCGTGCTAAGTCATTTAACCCAAAAATAGATATATGAGACATTTTGTACATTTATATTATACAAGATAAATACATTTAAGTGTAAGATTTAAAATGATCGTATTGTGGACAAACAATATAAGTACACATATACGTATTATAGGATTAAAATTATATTATAATAATAGTGTATTATTCCAGTTATTCTAAGTAGGTATATAAATTGTTCATAAATTAAAATTAAAATTATTAAATAAATTTCTTAAATAACGGTAGAAAAATTTGTACATGAGTATAAACACAAATAATTACACATTTTTAATTTAGTTAATTTTTTAAATTTCCATAGGTTTCTAAATTAGAAATTTAAAATTTAACAATTTAAAAGTATAATTTGACATTGTACTACGAAATAGAAAAATACTAATACATAATATCTATTATATTTGTTGTAAGTTTTTTTATAAATTAAGTTACTACAGTTATTAATTTTCACAACACATAAGCTATGCTATAACATCATAACAAAATTTCAAATAGTAACACTAACATTGTGTACAAAGAAATATAATTTTTTTAAAAAAAATTGTAAATGTTTTACTATTTAAAATACGATTACGTCTGTTTTATGTATTAAGTACATAGATAATATGGTTTAATTTTGATTGCTTGTTAAGTATCATAATAATTTTAAAATGTGGTATAATATTCAATTCTGAAAATATTTGGAAAATACGTATTTTAAAAAATGATCTCCACGAATATAATGATAAATTCATAACTACTTTTATAATTTTATATCGTAATCTTATATAAATATATTGCTCTCTATCAAAATTATATTTTAATTACAAAATTGAATATGTTTTGTACAGTCAACAGTAAAAATATCCAGTTCAAAATATCCGAGGAAAAATATCTGATATCCATAAATCTACGTAAAAATTAAAAATACTCATCATATCCCGAAAACAAATTAAAAATGAATTTGCTTACTTTGTGATCGATTCATAATATTCATTGTTCAATAATTATACTCGGATATACTTTACGTACGATCGCAGTATCCCATATTTTTAATTAATAGAATATAGATAATACGTGTATATTAATGATGAATAAATTTATTGATGATTTAATTAATTTTAACATTTATTATACAAAAAAATAGTTTTGAACAAAATTTGAGTAAGTAGAATATATATTTCAGTTTGTATAATTTTTTCTTTAGATATTTTTCCTATACCTATGGGTATAAATATAGAAGGTACCTACATAAATGTACAAAATTAATATACCTATTAAATTATTATAATATTACATCCCGTGTATCCCGTTTCTTACACACAAATCTCATATTTTATTTTTATTTTAACATGGATATGTTTTTACTACGGGGTACGTACGTATAATTTTTTTCTGCCTTGGTTTTATTTAAGCAGTGAGTCTCACACTCCCACCAGCTAAGGAGGGACTATGTGTACTGAAAATGTTCGGAAGGATTTTCCCTCCCCTTGCCGTACCACCCCTCAGTGTGTATTCCAAATCGACCCTGCAAGATGTGTCAGGAGACGGGTGATTAATTTTATCGTGAAAAATCGTCCCGGTTCGTCGGCGGCGGCAGCGCGCGCTCTCATACTCATAAAATATTATAATGTACATAAGACGTGTGTGAAGAGCACAGCTGTCAGGCGGCGGAAGATCAAAGGCGCGCGGCGACCCCTGCGGGCACGTTTGTATTTTGTTTACATAGGCGGCACGGATTCAAAGGCGGCAAACCAATTGTGATTTTGCACGTCCGAAAGGATCCAACGGCATATATGCACACACGCGTATATTTATTGTTCTTTATATTATTATATGAAGATCATATTATTATTATTATTATTATTATTATTATCAACCATTATTTTTCTCTTTCTGTTCCTTTTTTTTTTTTTCTATATTTTTCCCCCATCAATGCAAACACATAATAATATATTATACTATTTTCTTTTCGTGTATTATTATTATTATTATTATTATTATTATTATTATTATTATTATTATTATATTATTATTATTATATTCTCGCTGCCTACCCATTCTTTCGAACCACAATAATAAAACATACAGAAAATGTAATAAGAATAATATATTATATTTTATACGATTATATTATGTATTATATATTATAATAGGTATACCAAATATATATATATATATAAAAACAATATCGAAAATGTGCCGTATTCGATAGAATCCTTGCGCGAGTAAATTATTAAACATCATCCTTTTTAATTTCTTTGACTATAACTTCAGTTAACGATTTTTATCATTTATCAAAAGATAAATAAGGGTTTGTATGCAATAAAATATGATAAACGATCACTTTTGTGAGTTAATAAATTGTCCAGCTTTCGTCCAACAAAATAAATGTAAAAGAAAATATTTAATATTCGCATTCTGCGCTACATTCCTCTATAAAAATAGTCATCTAGATCTTAAAATTAAACAACCGCGCATTTCACACACTATGCTTATAATTTATAATTCTTTTACTCCAATGAATTATTATTGAAATTTAATATTTAATTCAGAAAAATATATATCAATTTAATTGTTCTTTATTGATTGTTAACAAAAACAAATAGTTACTTGTCCAAATTGATTCGTTTTCACACGCATATGTATGAATTATTAGGCATCTACAACCATAGTTACATTTTATACAATATTATTAGTTATTATGTATTGGTTTTGAATAGCCACCCAAGATTAAAACAAGATCTGTGATATTATTGTCCACGCGATGGGGAGGCTACTCCCGGAGAGTGTTGCATCACCAACCGTGTCAAAATTCCTTCTCATCTGCCGAAAACCTATACTTGACCCAACTACCACCGCATTGAAATCCGTCAAGGCGTCAACCATGATTATTTTATGTCCGAAACGATAAATACTTTAAACGCATTTTCAGATTCCTAAAATTGCTAAAATACATATACATCGTACACCTTTCAAATAAAACAATTGCGATTTTTACAGTTTGTACTTTCATTTTTAAGAAATATCAATATTAGTATGTATGTATAGAATAGACTATTCTATAATCAATGACATAACGTATATTATATAACAATTATTAAAATACATAAAATAACTATACTATCGTAATGTCGTATAAGACATATTCCCGAATGCAATTCAAAAATTCAAATATATTTTTTAATTTATTTTTATTTTATTAATTATTACAAAATATGATAAAACAAAATTTCGATTATTTGTATTTTGTTTATAATTTTACTATTATTACGTACATCGAAATAGGAAACAATAACAATAATTATTCGAAAAAGGAAGCAAAATATTCATATATTAGGTTTTTATTTACCTTAATATTTCAAATATAACATAACAATATTATGTATAACCGTTTTCGCATCAAGTGGGTATTTTATAATTATATTTTTATAAGTGTGTTTTATGTAGCGTACGAGTAATATTATGTGTGGATGTACCTACATAATGAAATAATATCATATAATTATGTGTAATGTATAATTTTAATTAAAAACAAATAATTCTCTTGGCACTGTTGAGCATGGGTGGATCCAGCCCAAGATAACGGTGGACGAAGTATAATTTTTTTTTTTATTTGAGAATTACAGGGAAGATTAAAAACGACAATGTTCATATGTGAAATTCAATTTTTCTAATGGAACAGGGGGGGGGCTATCGTTCACTCTAGATCCACCACTACCGGAGAGAAAAAATGTAAAATATAAGTCATGTATAATATATTAAACCTATTCAGTGTTCGAATTGGGGGTTACTCAGAGTACACCAACTAATTTTTAAGAAATTTTACCATAACTCTACTATTTGAATGTAAGTACTTTATTTGTAGGTACTCACGTCATAATAGGATAAAAAGGGATTGAGGCAACATTTTTCAACACTAAATGTATTATAATTATTATAAATTTTTTTTTAACTCTATATACAGATGAACTGCGTTTTTATTATTAATCGTCCATTTTCTAATTACACATGGTTTTATTTGTTTTCGAAATTCAATTTTATATTGTTTTATATTAATAATTATGTAAATTAAAATAGACACGTCAAACAAATTAATATAATAATAATAATAAACTATCTTAACTCATCGCAAAAGTTGTCTTTAATGTTATTTTATTTCATATACGTATCTACCACTTTTAACATGTTAAATTGTGAACACCATTTCCTATCAGAGATT
This sequence comes from Eriosoma lanigerum, assembly GCA_013282895.1. Classification (NCBI taxonomy): domain Eukaryota; kingdom Metazoa; phylum Arthropoda; class Insecta; order Hemiptera; family Aphididae; genus Eriosoma; species Eriosoma lanigerum. Next base: position 24,774,967 of record CM023359.1, read on the forward strand.
TTATTGGAATTTTTTTTTCATTTTACAACCTTTTCGGGTACACTATTATAATATATATATATCACACGCATAAAAACACATATGTCAGAAGAAAAGACTTATTAAATTATAATATTTTGTATATACAAGCACCATATTTCAATCCTAAATAATGACTTTATCAGATATATTTTTTTTTTTTTTTGGGGTAGCATCTATACCGCGCGTTTGTCTTTGATGACCATTTTGTATCTATACTATTTATATTATATTAAAACGGTATATCAATGTGCTAGCTTAAAATAAAAGGGTTCTATCATAGTATTTTTAATTTATTTTGGAAGGCTATTTCAATATACAAAGCAATATTGTTTTATTTTTTCATTTAAACAATATTATTTTTCATTTGTTTTTAAAATTCCAATAATTTTTAATGAATAATATTGTCTAACAATGATTTACCTAATTAACTTACTGGCTTAAATTAAAATAAAAAACTAAAATATTTCTCTGCGTGGTAATATTTATTGTTTAATGATTTTCAACTTCGTATAAAACTTTTTAATTTTCTGTATTTTCTTAAATAATTTACTTATAGTGAATCTTGTTATAGCTTGAAATGTGAATCTTAAAAAATGTTAATAAGATTATTAAAAAAGAGGATTTTTGGAAAAAGTCGAGTTTAAAACCCTTTCATTCTAAGCCGGTGAATGGTTATTATTCTATTTGAATTTGTAATAGACACGCATGTATAATATTGTGCGTTTCTATTGTAAAATGCAATATTAATGATAATTTAAATTCAATAAACCTAACTAGTAAATTTGTGTAATATAATAATATTCTGATTTATTCCCGAAAATAGCTACAAAATATGTTAACTTTTTTTAAAATAAATTCGAATAAACTGAACTTTCAATAAGCGAAATTGTTTGTCCATAAAAATCGTCGTATAAAAAAATTATCTTTAATAAATTCAGAAAAGTCAAATCCCTAAACCCTACCCTCCCCCCTCTTAACCATAACCATGGCCCCCACGTCATCAAAATACTCCAAGAAATGTTTATAAAACGCGTACATTCGTATTTGGAATAATAGAATAAATAGCGTATCTCAATATAGCGTTTCTCGTCGTGTTACGAAAGAAAATAATATATTATATTTTTATATATTATATTTGGAAAAAAGTTTAAATCTTTTCTGTACCAAACGAGTCGAATCGAAATTGTTTTTTTTTTTTTTTTTTATCATACATATTATTTGTTACTCCCCCTCTCTCATTCTCTACAAAGCAACAGTGTTCAACCTAAGCCTGTTCTCGTATTATATATTATTATATCCATGAATGCGCTTAATGACTTTGGCGGCAAAACGAACGTTATACACGTTTTTGATTATTATTATTATTATTATTTACGTGTAACTCAGATGGGCCGCCGCCGACATATACGTATATAATATAATATAATATACAGGGAACAATACAGTAGGTAATATAATATACGTCGGTGGGCGTTACCTCGTCCAGTCCTGTTTGGTACCCAATTAGCCGTTAAATTACGATCTCCCAAGTCTGCTACTGAATTTAACACGACACAATGTATATACCGGGAGCGCATAAAAATCGAACGATTTTTTTTTTCTTCTATTCTCTTTATTCTCCTCGTCCTTATCCACCTTCTTTTCTACTCCTTCGTCTTCGTCTTCTATTCCTTTTTCTTTTTACACGCCGTCGTCGTATTTTTATTCTCATAATAGCTAGGTAGTAAGTACATAATATACCGTATATGTTATTGTGCTCTGCAGCAGGTGGTATACACTCCCGTTGTACCTACCTAATTCGTTCGGAATCGGTTGTAAATTACACCCTTTGAAGTATCCGCCGCCTCCGCCGCGTACAGTATATATAATCTACAATATTATATAACGTGTAGGTATATGGCGACAACTTCAGGTTTCCACGCACTGCAGGGTCTGCGCAATTGCCGCCGCACATCAGATCACGTTTACCGCGCACGCGCGCGGGCGGAATTATAGGGTTTATACAAGTAGATAATCTTTTTTACGAATTTATCATTTTTTTCGGGTTTATAACTTATAAGCTTAATAAGTACCTGTACATAATATATATATATTCCATTTCTGAGAAAGTGAAAAATGCGAAAAATTCGATAAAAAACTAAACGAAATATGTTCGGTGCGATTTAACGTTTAAAGAGTAAATAGAATATAAATATACCTGATAGGTACCTAATGAAATTTTCAAAATTAAAAAATGTAATTATTAGTGTCGAGTACTATAAGAATTTTTTTAAATAATCTGTTTTAATACACACGCACGTAAACAAAAACGCAATATCCGCGGATAGAATGTACCTATATTATAATATTTTATGATTTATATTATATAATTAATTTCGAATATAATATGAGCATATAAAAGAACTTAGAAAAATTACAAATATATACAAATTTCATAAAATTTTGGACTTTATTTAATTCATAAATTATATCTAAAATAAGAATTTATATTTATTATTTTTGTTTATTATTCTCTATAACAAACATTTTTGTTAAGCTTTAATTTAAGTCAATCAAATAAATATGCATTTAATCGTAAAACTTTTATGTACTTATTATATTATACAATGGTGTATATCGATTTATTATGATATGTTCTTCTAAACTCGGATAGAATTGTTTCCTGTGTGCTTTCTTATATATATAGGTATAATATTTTAATGGTGTTAAAAACTAAAAACAAATAGGTAACAATATGTAGTAATTCACTTAACTGAAAATTTCAAAACAACGAACCTTAAATTAATCAATCTATTACTAAATAATTATTACAATATATATTAAGTTTTAAGTACTTCAAATGAATTTCATTTTGAAATTTATATTTATACTTATATTATATACATATATTTAATATTTAACTTAAAAAATCCATTTTTTAAAATAATTTTATAGATTCCTTTATTTTTTAATACTACGCATTTAAAAAAAAAATTGTGATGGATAATTGATAACTAATTGTCTTTTATCTAAATAATATTGTGTTTAAAAAAAAATGTTTTTAGGACATGCAATTTATAAATGCATTTTTATTATTTTCAGTATGTTTAAATCTCGTTCTTATTTATCATAATATATTCATATATTTATAATATACACACACACACACACACACATACACACACACACACACACACACACACACACACATAATAGTACACTTCAGTACGTCACTCTTCCGGCGACCGGTGTCATTATAATAGGGTACACGAAACGGTAATTTAAATATATAAACGACTTTGTTAGGTATTACTTTTATTATTATTATTATTATTTTTTCTGCACGCGTTTTGACGAAATACGCCAACGGTAGTCGCCGTTTGCCCGCAGCCATATTATTATTATAATGTATACGATATAACAATAAGATCTCTTTCGCGGTGACATTGCGCGCGCGTTTTTCTGCACACGCATAACATGCTGCTGCGATCGCCGGCGGCTACGGACAAATTACAGTCGCGCGACTACGGTCCGTCGTCGGTAGGTAACGGGAAACGACGAAATTCCGATAGAATAATGAAAAAAAAACAATCCGTTCGTGCAAAAAATGTGTGCAATCGAAACATCATAACAAACAAACCACTATAATAAATAATCGTATGTGCGCGTAGTATAATTACATACGTATATGTACGCGCGCGGAGGAGACGCAAACCATTACAAGTTCAACAGGCACTCTGGCTGTTAAATGGGCAGATAATATAAATGGACATTCACGATCGTCTAATTTACTATACGATTGCGTTATTAAAATTAATTCTGATAAGAATTCAACGAAGTTATACATGACAAACTTATAACCGGTATACTTCGCGGCCAAAGTTTAATATGAATATTTTTTTATATTCAAATTGATTTCCAACGCAATATTAGTATCACTACATAAATACATATTATAGTACAATCGAGGGCGTCCCGCAAAAATTTGTCAAGTAGTGGCAGCAAAATATATTTATTTTTTAATTTTTAGTTTCATTGACCTATTAATGCTAAATTATGGTTTGTGAATAGACCCAGAAAAAAACCATAAATAACAACTGTCCCTACTTTACCACCACACACCCCTCCCCCACCCCCGTGGTCTCCATTCAGTACAATAACCGATATAAGCGTATCTCCTCCCCTTATACTCTGTTATTATTATTATTATTGTTATCATTAGTTTCCCAAAAATAGGTTAGTTTAGGTTGTGTCTATTTCGGTAGAAAAAAATTTTTTCTATGTATAAGACATTCTAAATATATTTTTTTTAGGATCGGTGATATAATTTTGGCCTTTTCCGATTTCCTTTAACACGAACATTAAGTATAACCGCTACTACTTACAACGTTCATTTATGTACTGTCTTTTCTTCATATGCAATTTCTTTATAAACATATTTTAATACTTTAACGGAAGCACGTTATATATTATAAAAATAATTCTATTATACGTGTATAGTGTATACACGTTTCATTGGTATTGCATTTGAATAAAATACTTCCAGGGCACAACTGTCCCCTGAATTTTTTTACGTTCGCTCCTGAAAAAAACCTAAAATACGCAATCATTTTCGTGTTTTTAGACCAAAAGTTAAGTAATGTTAAAACATTATATTTTACCATTAAAAAACAGTTTACGAATGTCCATTTTGAAAATGCATTAAATTCATGGTTTCTAAACTAATTTAAACGATAAACTATAATTTATCATTATCATAACGATTACATTATCTTAATTTATTTCTTATTGATTAGACATATTTTAAATTCTTAAAATATTAAAAGTTTGGAATTTTTTATAAATTGCATGATTATCGCTGCTTCATCACTAGTATGAATTTGTATTAAATGTTTGTCGAACGCAATCACTATACATTTTGTTTATAAATTATATTAATCGTTAAATATATTTTTCATTTATGAGTTATAAATTCTTAATTACTTTAAAACAAATTATATTTTAACTTTAGGTTTAAAGTTTAATAAAAATATAAAAACAAAACTAATATTTATAACTAAAATTTCATCACGTGGCAAATTCGACAAGTCTATTTTCTAACCAGACGCGTCAATCAAACTATCATGGTAAATTTATATTGAGTTAATACCGAATTATGTACTAATCATTAATTTAAAGATACTTAAATTCTCTAAAAATAAGTTTGGAGCGTATAATTAAGAATTAATATCATCAGGATTCCGCATTCACTGTTTCGATCATTTCTATGCCCACAACTTCTATCCTCCTGAACATACCTCCAATGTTTTTTATATAATATGATATCTGACAATTTTTTTTTGTGTGTGAGAATATTTATTGCATACACCCACTATTTACATTAACTCACCAGTTGCCTACACGATTTTTTAATAATTAATATAAATATGAAAAACAGAAATTTATCCAAATTATGATGGTATAAAACTATAAAATTTAAATATTTTAGTTTAATATAATTTTTTAAAGATACTCAGTGAGTTAAATACTTCTAAACTGGGTACTCAACTAATAGTTGAATATAATTAGTAAATAACCTAACTTAACATGGGTAATCATGATAGGAAAAAATATAAGGGTACGCCTTATAATATGTGTTTTAGTTCTTAGATTACAATCACATATATATGATGTGTATTATATTATAAATGCATTAGTTAAATTTTAATTATTGATATATTTGTAAATAATAATAAATATGTACGACCGGTACAATTTAATATAATGATGCATGATTTACTGATCGGGATAATCACAAATAGTCTACCTATGTACACAAAATATACCAAAAAATAAAAAATGGCACAAGTAGGATTTTATTACAAAAAATCCCTCGATAACTATTAGTTTCAAATTCGTAAATAAAATATGTTTCATTGTTTCGTTGTTACCTCTATATGTAATAATATAATATAGTTATATAAAATTAATGATAAATAATATAAAATGTAGTTATATTTTATATTAAAAGTTTGTTATTATTTTCAGATTTTATTCGCTATATCGAGCATTTTTCTAGCTTGTCAAACTATTGGCGCCGAAAATGATTTGTCGTTGACTTATCAAATATCTTCTGAAAGACAAATACAGGTAAACTTGAAATTGTTTGTTTCATTGTATAAAATTATAATATACCATCAACTTAAGATAAAATGTACAAATTTCTCTTACTTTTTTGTTTACATTATTTTATCAAAATTACTGTTAAAATTGTTACATTTGTCGCACAATATGTCTAAAACGAAAAATTTGATACGATTATAAATTATAATTGGTCTAATCTAAAAGGTTGTAACAGTGGCGGATCCAGAGGGGGGGCGATCGGGTACCCCTGTTCCATCAGAAAAATGAAATTTCACACATGGACATTTTTCTGAATGTGCAATACGTACCACACAAAAAATTATAGTTCGCATCCCTTCTGTTATCTTAGGTCAACCTCTCCTACTGTTACCATGGGCTGGATCCGCCCTTAGGTATTAATAAAACAATAACGATTTTTTTTTAATAATCGTTTGTTTGTATCTGTATATTATATTATCATTATAATATTATAGGACACCAACGATTATGTGGACACTCGTAGGGCAGAACAATTATTTATGATAAAGCATATGCTATCGCCAGATGTGAAGTGCAACGACGGATCTCCAGCCGGGTAAATATTTTAAATTAAATTAACTATATGGACCCGTAAACTATAATATTGTAGTACCTATAGCTATAACTTATATTGATTGTTGTTTAAATAACACATTGTTATAATAATTGTTTTTAGTAGGTACATATTTACAGAATTAAAATCGTGTAACATATAAGCGTTTAATTTCGATAATTTCATTTAGGTTTTTTTAGATAATTTTATGATTTTTTATGTCATTTTTCCTTTTCATATTCAATATCACGTTTTTGTCTATGTTTTACTCCAACATGCACCACGAAATAAAAACATCATGATTACACGATATTATATAAGTACATTGATGTAAATAGTAATTGATTTTATTTATCCTTCTAAATTTTAAAAGTCAAGTTATTCCATGTATAAGTAACATGGCTATAATTGGAGTTGCACTCAATTATTAGTTAATACTGAATTTTATTATGCAATAATATATGAATAATAATTGATTGATGAAGCCCAACATAAATATACAAAATACAACGGTACCTACTGTCGCTACTGATATTTTATACAAATCAATCTGATTAGATTGCTTTTTTCGATGTTATTATTATTATTTTTTTTTTTTTCATAGTTATATTTTAATATTTAAGTTATGTTTAATATTTAAAATTATTTTTATTATATATTAATTTAATATTATTTATTAACTTTATTTTGTTTTTATAAGTTTTTCTCTACTATAGGAATATTTTGAAATTTCAAATATATTTGATAAATTACAATACATTTTATTTTATGATAAATAATAGTAATAACACCAATAATTAAATAATTTAAATAAGCACGAAATATAAATATATTATATTATATTTATAAATTGTTTTATTTTTGTAGATTTTACTTACGTCAGTCGAACTACAGCAAAACATGGATTGTTTTTCTTGAAGGTACATTAATCATTATTAACTATTATTAAATAATATACATGAAACGTTATATTTTAATATGAATATTATTAATTTAACGTTTTACGTTCATACGAAATATACAATATATTTTATAATTTTATTTAAATATAAGTCAGTCTCGTGTTAGATAATTTAAATTAAACAAAGGCCCTTCAGCAAAAAGTTTGACAATCTTAATATAATTCTCTATAAGTTTAAAATTATAATATAGAACAAATTGTTTAACTAAATCTCATTAAAGGAATAGTTTAAAAATATAATAATTATAAAATTACATTGTCTAATGATGTTAAATTAATATAAATAGTATAAAAGAAATTGTAAACATCAAAAATTAAAATTAAACTTCAAGTAATTTATAAAAAAAAAAATCTATTACGTACCTATACATAATAAATAACTCGGTTAATATAAGTTTACGACTATTAAATTGTTAACATGATGAATTTATTGGTTATTTAAATATAGTTCGTTTTTCAATATGAAATTAACAATTATTGATAATTCACTTGAATATCATTATGAAAATTGAAAATAACTAAGTCTTTAAGTTATTTATATCTATCATAATTATTTTTTGTATAATATATTTATAGAGGGCTGGTGTTGTTACGACAAACATAGTTGCGACGAACGATGGGCACGTTCAGCATTTCTCATGTCATCAAAGGACTGGCCTGAAACTCGTACAGGTAAAACGATAGAAACCGATTTTTTTTTCTTCTAAATATATACTAACAAAATTTTAAATAATTTTCCAGTCGGGGGTATATTGTCCGGCAACGCAGCTGATAATCCTTACTGGTGGCGTGAAAATCATGTGTGAGTACCTATACTATTATAGTAATTATTTTTATAAGTTACGTTCAGGGGTTGGATTAGTAAAAAGAGAAGTATACGCATAAACATAAAATGTAACATATTATGTAGGCATTTGACATATTCGTTCCTAAAAACTTTAGTCTTATACAGGCTACAATTGTTAAGAAATTAGAAGGGACATATTCAATTTAAAAAAAAAAATAATAATAAAATAAAGTGTATTCTCTTGCATACCCCTCAAGTTGAATACTGGTTTGAAAGCGGGTATTACAAGCAGGCATTCTTAAAAACAAAATTAATTAATTAAAAATTAATAAGTTGTTTTTTTAATTTTTTTATACAGTGACTTTATATAACTTATATATTTTAGGGTATAGACTTGTATTTGACTTGGATATAATAAATGAATTTCATTATTTATTGTTTTATTCCAGCTTTGTACCATACTGTACAAGTGATATATGGTCAGGTCGGAGATCACAACCACAACCCGGGTCGAAGTTCACTTTTATGGGCTCCATAGTGATTAAGCAAGTCATCAAAACTCTATTACCTTTAGGTCTGGCCAATGCCAACACACTTATACTCTCTGGAAGCAGGTATTAATCAATACAACTTTTTAACATTAGTTTTAAGTGACCGATCGACGAGTAAATTGTATAATTATCGTTTCAACAATTTCGTTTTCTAGTTCAAATTTTTATTTCGCATATAATTATATATATATATCTATATATATATATATATATGTATAGCAATAATATAATGATTTCGGGTTAATAATTTATAATATATAAATATATCGAAAAATCAATATAGATATATAAACATTTATATTTATGCTTTATGGATTGTACACGTTGTTAATTATATTTGGTAGTTACTTATTAATCATTTTTTATACGGTTCGGTCTGATATTTTAATTAGCAAAGAAGCACAATTAATACTAAATTTTTTTAAACAAAACTGTTTGATAACCACGAAATTTTAATTATTAGTCTAATTCAGCAATCAATTCCAAAAATATTTCGAAGCTTTCAGAATACTAAACTGGTATTTATATGTGGTTGTATTTATTAGACCATTTATCCAAAAAATGTTCAAAAAAAAAAATATTTTTAAAAAAATCAATTTCTAGAAATGATATTTCCAAACAAATTTATCCTAAGTAAAATGATCTTCATTTCTCAATTCTATGTGTGTAAAAAATATTCACAATGTCTAAATGTAATTCACCACTATATTCTAGGTTTTTTAACTTTCTCTATAACCACCCAAACATTCTAAAAATCTTACCTCCGTTAGCCCACCAAAAAGTCCGAGACGAAAATAGTGCCGTGACTTACTAATGAAATAAAATAAATGTTTTAAAAAATTGAAAAGCAAAAAATTCTCGCGAATTCCCGCCGGTGTATGGGATTTTTTTATGTCTTATAGTTTTGTAGCATATGTGCTTATTATACCTAATTATTATGTTGTATAGCTACTAAATTAAAAATTAAAAATAATTTTAATCATATTTAAATATATTTGTTTTAATGCAAACTTGTTAGTGACATTATTTAATTTATTAGGAGATAATTTTTATTTCAGAAACTGTCATAGCTAATATGAAGTGTTTAGCCAGAGCAAGCATTTATTTTTGATTATTATAATGTACTATAACATAATCGAATGTTTGTTTTTCAGTGCTGGAGGTGTTGGAGTCATGTTAAATCTGGATCCGATACAGAAGATGTTGAGACAACACCACAGTATTTCGGTTCATGGTATCACAGATTCTGGCTGGTTCATGGACCAACAGCCTTACAGCTTCAACGATAGAAGGCGCACGTCGATCTCTCCAGTGGACGCTGTGAAATTAGGTATTCCCTACTGGCACAGTCAGATACCGTCTAGATGCCGCAACCTCTACGCCACTAACGAACATTCAAAGTGTTTTATCGGTTACAAAATTTATCCTACCATATCGGGTAAGTACCTACCGCACTGAGAATCAAAACAGCAGTATATAATCAGGGGAATCTGTTCTCAGCCTTTTTTAATCAACGATTGACTTGGCGAAAGAAATTTACATTTTTACACTATCAAAGAGATGAACTTTATATAAGAATAAAATGTTTTAGAGATCTCGTTGTCATATGCGTAGCAAGGAGTAGCATATGGAGACTATAGTTCCCCAAAAAAATACTTAAGTCATTATTTAAATAAATCGATTAAAAAATATCTAAATTAACATGTATACGAATAATTAGTGAGACTCAAGTCACCCTAATTATTTTGTCCGTGCTACGGGCTACGCCTATGACCATAATGTATCCATTGACCAGGGTTTTGAAGTTTTGGCTCCATAGGCGCAATTAGACTTAAAATTTTGGGGTTGCTAAAATTTTAAAATTGTCATAGGTCATCATACAACTCTACACACTAAGTGTGTTAAAAAATATTTAGGAGTGCAAAGCACCCCCTAGCACCCATCTAATTGTGCCTACGTTTGGCACTACTTGAAAAATAATTAAATTCGTATTACAAAACATAGTATTATGTATGTATTAATAAACATTATATTATTATTACAAATCCTCCTAAAACTTTGTCACAATTCATATTGCAGTAAATTCTGAAGTGTTTGAATTGAATATAAATTACACAGGGATGCAAAAAAAAAATTAGGAGTATACGATCTCCACCAAAACCGGCAAAACTTATATAATGTATTGAAACTTTATAAATTAGAAGGGATATGCTGAAATATGTATAAGAAAAGTAATAAGAGCGGTATCCCGTCCCTCAATTCAAATTCTGCTTTAGTATTTCTTGAAGAATCATTTTTTTGAAAAAATTTTAAAAAATTAATTTAAGAAAATTACTTTGCGGCTGTACATGAAATGTATATTGTTATTTTATTCTTTATTATTAATCGGCTAAATGTTTGGTGTACGCTGCAGCTCCATTGTTCGTATTCCAATGGTTGTTCGACGAGTTCCAGTTGAAAAATGACATCGGCACACTGATTACGCCCACCAGACAGCATTGGGATTACATTCATAAGATGGGCCTAGGTTTGCGCAAAACATTGATGAACGTCACGTAAGTAGGGTGTTAAAAAAAGCTAAAAATGTAATTCACGTTTTTCCCAGGCATTTGTGAATATTTGTTTTCATTACCAATGCTTGATCGTATATTATTAAAACTTAAAAGGTACCCATAACAGATTATATACTCGCCAGTGTCATATTTTGGTTTAGTTTTATTTCTGATAATATTTGATTTCTAATTTTTCAACTGTACTATAAAATATTAATCCTATTACTCTATTAGATTTTACTTTCTACTAAAAGTTGATTGGATCAAGTTAGGACGTAGGTACTAGATTTTAGATTCAACTAATTTTGTGGATATAGATGCCATAAGTAAATCTTGATTCAAAAAATAAAATCGGCACTGCTAAATTTTCAAAGAATAAAGGCCAAAATGTAAATTAGAAAATTAAAAAAATTAAATAATATTTTCCTAATCCATTTGTTATTCATTTTTGTTACTTTCTTATGTAATTCGTAAAAATAGTAAATAAAATATTACCTATCTTTTTTATGTTTATCTGATTTTCTTTATTTCCTCACCACTAAATTCTCTCTTTGGCTGGGGGGGAGGCAATTTCTCTCGGTTGAAAACCACTAGTCTAATGTCGGTCCCTTTTCCGGAATAAATTACAAATATGAACTTTGTGCAAGCATAATCGTTGTAAGTTCATCGTTTTGACATTACAGAGCGGTGTTCGCTCCGACGTGCATCTCGCACACAGTCCTGACAAATAGAGACTGGAAAAACATCAAGATCGACTCCGTGTCATTGCCGTCGGCGTTGCAGTGTTGGCTCACCGAGACAAGATTCGCGAAGATCAACCACAAGAACAACAACAGCGGTCATCAAACCAAGAAAGTGATGAAAATCGACAAACAGACAGCTGAAAACGCGTTGAAGAAGAAACAGACTCAGCATCACAACAATCAGCGAGTTAAAAGTTTGTGCCAATATTTTTTATCCTTATTTTCACCATCCAAACATCGATGGATAAATTGATTGTTTTTAATATCATTTCTGTATTTTATATAATAAACAGTGATCGACGATGGCGACAGAGCACACAAAAAACGCAGACGTCACCACAAAACTCAAGGAGGATGCAGACACCAGTACATTCAGAGCTGTACTTGGCCACAGTGTAACAACTCATGCCCCAAACTTACAAATCCAGTTACAGGCGAGTAAAATAAAATAATTCACCTAATAAAACGTATAGAGTTATAATATAAATATTTTCCAATACCTATTCACACCTGTGACCAATTTCACATTTCAATGGATTAGGTCAATTTTTTCATATAATCAAATATTTTTCTTCATTACCCAATATTACATTTTTCTTTAAATTAATTAATGGTTTATAAGTAACATTTGTATTATATGTTAATGTATAAAATGTTTCTCTTTTAGAAATTTAATCTAATATAATAAAGGGTCTTCTAATAATGTTCCTACCCACCATGAAAGACTCCAAGCCTCAATGCAATTTTAAAGAGAATATCATATTAAAGTATTCCCATCTAAAATGCCACTAACAAAAAAAACCTCTAAATATGCCCCTGACCCCACAGACATACACTAAATAGGATCAGAGAATCAAACATAATTAATTTTTAGTCATCAGCATTAGATATATCTTTGAGATCAAAATACAAATTAATTTATGAATCATCTAGTGTAAATGAAATTAAAAAAAAAAAAACATTGAATACATAATAGTTTTTTAAGTCATCTAAACTTTCAATTATTATTCCTTAATTCTTTGTTTTTATTTCATTTTTATAAAAGGTATTTTGCAATTTATTATTTAATATGTATTTAAATTTACAGGTGAACAAATTGTTTTTCTTGATCTCTTGAAGTCCTTCGGAATGAAGATGCCAAATCTCTCATCCGAATTGGGAATTGACATGGATTCATTATTACACATGGATCAATCAGAGTTGCTCAATTTACTCACCCAACAGTCAAATTAACTTAACTACGATATTTATCCATGCAATCATTAAGAAATCAACATTGTGGTTGAATTATAATTCAAAATGAGGCCTGTGATAAATTTTTACCAAAAATTTAAATGTTTGTACATATTTTTTTATACTAGAGTGCGGATTTCAGTCAGTTTTTTTATTTTATATATATTTTTTAATGTAAATAGGTACATTATTTGTTCATTTTGTTATAAGAAACCATTCGTTTAAACTAAAACAATGTAATTATAACGATTTACTACTATAATAGTACTTGTAAGTACAATTTATTCCTTTACGGGACCAATAAGGTTTTATTTCAAATTCACTAAATACCTATACCAAATTGACATTAAATCAGTTCCTTATTTTTTTTTTTTTTTTTTTATTAGTTTATCACCTTATGTTTAATTTACTTAAAAGTAATTTAATACCTATAATAATTTAATTGTACATTTTATAAATGCGGTTTAGAAAACTAAAAAAAAAAAAAAAATATAAACCAATAAATTAATTTTAATCAGCAGTAACTGAATCCAGTTATTGCACAAATCGCATTTATGAAATCCAAAAATATAACTATAACACATTAGTTATTAGAACTTACTACTTTAAAATCTTAATGAGTTTTAATTCTTAAATTTCACTTGGTTTCAAAATAAAAGGAGACAAATTTTAAACAAAGTAGATTTTTAAGATATTTTATTATTTTTACAGTTTTTTATTTATACTTATATATATTAAGAATTATAATGTCGAGATAATCAATTGTTTGATTTTTTATTTATATAAAATAACTTCTTACCAATGATTAAATTAATTCATACTTATTAACAAAATATATGTAGTCATAAAAAAAAGGTATAATAATATGTATGTATGTGTGTCTATCAATATAAAATAAAAAAATTTCCGTACAAATTTGATTTTACTATTTAATATGAATTATAATATTTATTTATTATACATACTTATAATATTATATAATATGTATAATATTATACAGACTTAAGGTCTATTTATAACCTAGACGATAGATGGTAAGGATCAAATTTCAATAATGTTTAATTATTTTTTGTAAGATTCATATTCAAAAAATAATGTTCATTTACCGTTTTCAAAGCCATAATGATGAAAATCTTTGAACATAATGTTGAAGTTTACCCAAACACATCCTTGACTTCTGACTCTTGTCACTAAAATTAAACATATAAAAATTGTTTCAGAATAAAGAAGGTAAATAAAAATCAAGAAAAAAGTCATATTATAAATCATACTTTGAAAATATTTAATTTATAAATTTTACCTTCCCTGCCATCACTTCTGGCCAATAACCGTGCATCAACATATTCTGGTCTTTTACCAGTCAACCACGAAGTCATTTTTTGTAATTTTGAACTAGATTCTGGCACAAACATAGTCATTCTGTGAATTTAAATTGTCTTTTTGTCAATTTATTTTACATACAATTTAAGTTTTGTTATGAAATTAACTATTACTTTAAATTATAAGTTATTCACTATTCATTAAGAGACTAGGAGTAAGCATAAACCAAAACTCATATTACCCTTCGGCTTAGCGTCTCCTATAACACCTTTTTAACCCATGACCTTTGATCTTCAATTTCCATCAGTGTACCTACCATACTCATACGAGTAACTGTATCGTTTTCCTACTCACTTTACTTCATAACTTCATTTAGACAATATTCAAATCATATGATTAAAATATAACTCTTAATAATTGCATAGATTCCAAGACCACATTTTAATTAGGTCATATTTTTACTACTATTTGTATATATATTGCATACTGTTTTCTTTATAACCTGCCTGTTTAGATGTTAAATAAATAAATAAATAAATTATCTGAATTTTGCTTATCCATATGCATAACACACTCCTAATTTCTTATCAAACAGAATATTGGTTTGAATCTATGATTTATAAATACTCACTTTTGAGAAGATTCCCCATTAACTAATGGGAGATGACAGACTCCATAACCTCTAACTACATCATTTCCAAAAGTATCTAGTCCATAAACACTGATAATTAATTGTGGCCCTAAAAAAAGTTGAGCAATTAATATTATTATTAAATAATAATTGTGTAAAGCAGTGTCCAAATTTATCTAATATTTGAAACATATAATACTGACAATGTGAACAAACTCAATTAAACCAAGAACTTTTGTTTTCATCAAAAATTTTTGATTCTAGATCTGAATTCTGTGTATTAAACATAAATATATCAATGATGTTTCTAACAGACTTTAACTATTGCAGATTTATGACTAATATACAAATGCTTTAATTTCAAACACGCTTGATTAAATATTTTTAAAAAAAATAAATATTAAATACAAGTAAACTACATTAGTCGAGTGATTGTGGATTTGTGTAATATTCATATTATATCCTTAACAATAATTTTAAACAGATTAAAAAATTGAATTTTTAATTCCAACGTTGACAGAAGTTAATGTGCAAATGAAATATTGTGCATATGAAAGACATTTGCAGAAAGAAAAACTTTTTTTAACATACATCCATGGGGATTTGTACTTTTGAAAGAAATATCTAATGGAAAATTCCATACAACCAGTTGTCTTTCGTCTTGGGTTTTTTGAGCAATTTGTGATATACCTTCTTCAATGCCCTAATTTATTAAAGATATTAAACAATATACCTATGTACCACGATTTAAGATATCTTAAATCGTTCAACGAACATTGACATGGTATTTCCCAACATAACTTACAGTGACAATTTCCCAATCAGGTCCGTAAACGAACACATATTTGCAGTACATATTGTCATAGTTTGGGAAATGAGCTTTTTCAATTTGTCCAATTGCCGAGACTAGAAACACTCCACTGGTCATTTCGTTATCTGACATTTCTAAGAGTATAATATTAATGATGTAACAAAAATTGTAGTTGAACAATATGAAATATAAATTTATACAAAATGTTTTGTAAATAAAAACAAATTTAACAATTAGAATTAAACAGTTTAACAAATGATAAGGAAAATATAATAAAAGCCAATCGAACACGAGCATAATATCGTTATCAACCATATATCGCCAAGAATCGATAGTAAATAAACAGTGTGACCAAAACCTCGACAAAATGAACAAGATGCTCAAAATTAATTTTTATTTCTGTGATGGAAATATAAACTCAAATGTTAACTTTATGCTACGATTTTATCATTTCAGGCTTCGGCAATGAAATGATATCTGATGCTTTAGAATACATATTAACCCTAACATAGACGTAAACTTGTATTGAGGAAGGACATTGCCCCTCTTAATTTTTAAACTATAATAACTATTTAGGCTCTATAAAAAAACAATATTAGCAAAGCAATAAAATTATAAAAATAATATTTTTATTTTATTATTATATTATTGATAGCTATAATTTTATATTGTTATATAAATATTATTATATTTCGTACTGTATTAACAATAAATAATAATTAATATAAATTTTATTATACAGCAAGTAATGCAGTGTATGTAGACAGTGTAGCGTAAAGGTTATTTAACTGTAGTTCATGGTCCCCTAAGGGTCCACGACATTGATAGCTCATACCAGAGGTCTGCGGCACTATATAGTTAATAAATATAATAAAGTTTATAAATAGTCTAGGTATAATAAAATTAATTTATTAGTATCAAAAAATGAATTAATAAAATGTATATTTTGATATTTATCTACTATTCTATGGATTTCTAATATAAAACAAAAATTATAAATTATAATAGGTAATGTTAACATTAAGAGGCTATTTAAAAGAAAAATATTGATGGGGCCATGGGGGTCCGTGGTTTAAAAAAGCAGAGTTTAGGGGTCCACGAACTAAAAATGTTAAGAACCGCTGGTATTGCGTATATAGACTATGTGGGAACATATCACATAATTATTATATTATTAACCCATACAAAGACAACTTCAATTAACATATTTTATTTTTATAAATTAAAATATAGTAATAATTATTTGCCCACCCATAAAAAATGACCAAGTCACACATATGGACACTAATAAATATTGGATATTGTTGGACTTAAGATGACCATACAAAACACCATAAGTCAAAAATAAACTTTAATGGTTATCAGATATCACCTATAATCGATTCTTCCTTGATGTCGGATGTTGGATTTAATTTAACAGATGTCAAATTTTAGAAATATACGATTAGCAAATAATTATAGTATCTGATTAGGTAACTCTAACCATTACAAAGTATTGCTTATTACCACTATTATTGTATATTGAATTCCAATATTAATTCTAATTACTTGGAAAAAAATCTCAAAAATATTAATCTTCCTTATAGTCATATTGATAGTATATTTGAAAAATAGTGAAATTTTCAATAATTTCTATTATAAATATAATTATAAAAATATATTATATTCATTACTCATGTGTATTTTTCTGCTGACATGTCATTTAATCCTATACCAAAAAAGATGGTGCAAAAATATTTGAAAAAAATTATTAATATTATACCAAAATATTTTTATTTATAGATAAATATAGTAAATCATAATATCAATATGTAATATGTATAAGTATAAAGAAAACATTTAAATTGTTGTTATGTTAAATCTTATACTAGATATTTTATTAATTGAAAGTATTTAATCTGGTGTTAAATTCTCTATAAATAACAGTACCTATCTCATTTTATAAAATGCAATTACTCTAATTTTTCTTAACAAAATAATCAATATTAAATTAAAATTTGTACTCTTATATGATAAAAAAATGTATGCCTGATAAAAAAAAGTATAATAAAAAATGTAATTATGAGAAATCATAAAATGTTTCTAATAATAATGTAACACATAAGTGAACAATATGTTAAAATCACATAGCTAATCGTTTATCATAATTAGAATAAAATGATTATGCTAATTTAAATATACAACAATTAAAAATATCATTTTAAATTTTGAATTTAAATTATTTAAAATTAAAATCATTTTCTTTTTTAATTTTACTCTATACATATTAATATGTAATATACTAATTATATTTTTATACATAAGTTTCAATAATTTCCTTCAGATATTCTAGCACCAAGATATTTTGGGTCTAAAACATTGGTCATTTAGTATTGCAAAATGACCAATATTTCTCTAAACCTATGAAAAAAATACCAAAATATTCTGCTGTTCTAGCTATTAGGTACTTGCACTAGATGAAATAAATGATTATGAAGAATAAAATTAAAAAACAGAAGTCTGAACTAAGGAAAATGAAAATATTGAAAATTATAACACATTCCTAAGAAATCTCAATTATTAATGTAATCTAAAAAGTACAGATTGTGGTAAAATAAAAATATTCACAATATTTTATACTGTAACTACTTAAAATGAGACACTCATGAATAAAATCCATAGACAACTACTATTAATAAATTACAAATTTTGTACTTTTTCTCTTGGTAATTCAATAAACAATTATTATTTTATCTCAATAATGCATGTGTTAAACTGATGTTTCTCAAAATGATCATTAATTTAATATTTGTACTGTAGATTGCTCAAATGATTTATATCAGCGGTTCTTAAACTGTGGTCTATGGCACTAAAAATGGTTAATATTAAATTTATTTGTATAAATTTAATGTAATAATATTAAGTATAACAAAAATAATTAATAAAATATATATTTCAATTTACCTACTTACATATCAACATTTCATACAATTTTGTTATTGAAGTAATTTACCTACTTGTATGGATATATAATATAAAACAAATATTAAAATATATTAGTAATTGTAACATGTTTTTTTATATATTATATAAAATACTATTGAAAAGAAAAGTATTAAGAGGTCCGTGTTTGAAAAAAATCTTTCGTTATGGATCTACATCATAAAAAATTTAAGCACCGCTGATTTATATTATTGTTCTATCTTCAATTATCATAGCTATAACATTATAATTATGTAGAAGAGAACACAATGTAATATATTTTCAACCAAATTAATTATATTTATTAGAACATATTAAACTCTATCAAAATATAAATTATTAAGAAAAATAAGAAGCACATTTGGTCAAAACTTAACTCTGATACTTAATGTTGTATAATAAGGATTTTCAGTTGGCTAAAAAAAACATTATTACAGGATAAGTTAATCCGTAAGTAACGATTATATACTTAATTCAATTATATAAGAATAAAAATATTTTAAAAACACCAGTAGTAACACCTTATTAAAAATTTAAGTAAATTTAACTTATTTACAAAATTCATTATCGTCGAATTATCACTCATATTTCAGTCATTAACTAAAATATAAGAATCCTAAAATAATGAGAAAAAACTTCAATTGGTATATTTTTAAGGATAATATACCTAATTTCTAATTGTCAAAATACTTATATTACAGAATACATCTGACATCTTAAATATATTTGTAATTGTAAGGTACTAATTTACCTGTAACTGAACATGTACATATATTAAATATCAAACTATCGTCTCTGATATGGATGATTTCGAACTTGTCTGTTTTGATATTGTGGAGGAGGAAGAGGAGGAGGTGGTCGATTACTTCTTGTATTGAAACCTCGTTTGTTAGGAGTATTTCCTCTAAATTGTTGATAAACCTGATCTGTGTAATGTTGACTACCACCATCAACATAATGCTGACCACTTTCACTATAATGTTGAGATCCATTACCATAATTTCCCCCGACAAATGTGCCATCACGACTAAATGCACGATTTTCATTATATTTTTGTCTACTCTCTTCATATGACTCTTGCATTTCAAATTCAGAGAAAGATTGTGATTGCGATTGTTGTTGAGCAATGTTTTCTCTTTGATTGTAATTTTCACCATAAGATGGTCTTGAGGGAACAGATTCATTCATAAACGGAACACCCATAGGTGGCATTGATTCATGAGGTCTATATTGCCCAGATACAGTCTGTATCATATTAGGGGGCTGTGAAAATATGGAATTTGCAAATGATTGTGGGGCATTTTGAAGTGGAGGATAAGGATACATAGGGAAGCCTCCAGGTGGTATTGGTGGTGGTGGTTGCATGGGCGGAGGTGGTAACTGAGTAACATTTTGTTGAATTAACATTTGATTTTGTGTAGGTGGCGGAGGCGGGAGTGTCGGAGGAGGTGGTGGTGGTGGCATGGACGGTAATGGAGGCATTGTCGAAGGTAATGGTGGTCGTTTAACTTGTGACTGTTGCAATAAAAGTTTTGGAGGTGTTGGAGGTGGTGGCAAATAAGGTTTTTGTACATTTTGTGGTTTTGATGAAACAATAGAGTTTGATGATTGAATTCCTGGTGGCATGGGTAATGGTTGCTTGGCCAAAGAAGCGTTTGGTGAACTTGTCTGTTTCACATTTTTTGTTATAGATGCTTGCATCGCTTGTTCAGGCGTAAGCACTACAATAAAAACAATGTTACGATAAAATTTAAAAACTAACTTTTAGTTATTTTATTAAATACTTTTAGTGCACAAGAATCATTTTTTAACTCACTATATTTAGCAGCCATTTTTTGCAATAATAATTTCTGATAAATTGATTGTGGTGGTATAACTTTTTTGGGAGTTACAAACTTATCTTGAGATGGTGGAGATGGTGGTGCATTTTTATCGGGAGATGAATAAAGATCAAGAACTTGATGACAAATATCTATAAAAATAATTAAACTTATAATTAATAGTTATTAATCATAAAATTATACACCAAAATATTTAATATGTATCAATAAATTATTAATTAATGTATTAAAAACCAACCAAAACTACGATTTTTATTCTGTCTAGTATGCAACATAAGTCAATTATTATTCTACAATTCTAGGGTTATGACTTTGCATTTAAGTTTATAAAATATAGCATATCAGAGTTGCTGATATATTTTACAAAGGAGCACTGGCCAGATGATTTTATAATATAATATTTATCACATTAAATATATTAAAAATGATTAGAATTAAGACTTTTTAGCTATTTATTACCTATTAAAATACAGTTATTAATAATTATTTATTTGGATGCAAAGAAAATATTATTCTTTAAAAAATATATTTTTATTTAAGTTAAGAAATACACTTGGTAATTGTGGCAGTCTCCAGCACTGAACCAACCACCACTTTATTACATATTCTAGTGACCATTTCATATTGACGAGTACTACAATAAAATAGTGTATGGTGTTTGGCACTCAAGTGATAGTAAAAACAATGCATTTTAAATTATTTTTCATGTCACTTGCCTACTATAGACTAATTCAGCACTCATCAACAGTGGAATAGAAAATTATGTTTTTTGCTGTATTCGTAATATTACCACACCTAAGCATATAAATTGGCCGCTAAGTGTGTTTTTTAACTTGACAAGAGTACATAAACTGAACAGTTACAATTGTGAAAATGTGAAATGATGATCAACAATATTTTTAAAAAAAATAAAATTTGCAATTCTTTATACATTAAACAAATTACTATTTATATATATATATATAATACAAAATAAACAACAAACCTTCAAGCAGATCCATATTCATTCCTTGAACAAACATATCCCACCAACGTAAATGGTTCGGCATACGACCCTGCCAATCATTGAGTTCAAATTTACTCAATTTACAGGCTAAATACATTAATGAAACAGCTATAATTTCTGGTTCCCATTGAAGACAGAGTGTTGTACATAAACTAAAATTTTAATAATATATATTAACTTTGATCAAATTCAGTATATAATTATTTTAACTTAAAATAATCAGAGATGGGTACAAACTATATATTATATTTAACTCTATTTTAATGGTTTGCTTGTTTAATTTGAAGTTAATTGTATGGTATATTTAAAAAGCAAACATTAAATTAATGTTTTTAAGTCATTTTTTATTAGTCATACATCTTTACCTAAATCATAAAACTAATATTTAAAAATAAATATAAAGTTAGTCCACCTCTAATGTTAACAAAAGAACAATATTACCTATCATTAACAAATGTCCATGCCATTTGAACCATTTTAGTTAGTTTGGCCTTATCGCCTATCAAATAAAAGTTCTCAATAATATAAATTAACTAGAAAAAAACAGTTATAAACAGAACATACCCTTTAAACATTTAGCATACTTTAATAAGAACTGATAGGGATGATCAACCTGTAGATCAAATTTAATTGTTTGCAACAAAATACGTTCAAGCACCATAACTTCTTCCTAAAATAACAAAAAAAAAAAATATGCATTGTTTAATTTAATAAATAATCTAGTTTACCTTGGGATCCAATCCTAAGGTCTCATATTTATCCTCAGGTAATAGTGCTTTAGCTATCTTTATAATATCTTTACATTTTTTTGGCGTTTCTTCCACTTTACCCGCAAGAAATAAACAACAACATGCTGTAAGCTGAAATAAAATATTTAACAAAATAGTAGTAGAAAATATAATAAATATAATATATAATTTGATATTGCTAATTGTATAACTATTGTTACAAATATTAACAACAATGTTAATATTGCATCAAAACAGTATTAACTAACCTACAAAACAAATAGTGTAGTAGGTTAAATACCACCCAATGCATACCCCAACATAGCTGAGTATTTAAAAGTTAAAAAAAGTGACAAGAAAAAATATTTAAATAATAAATGTATTACATATAGATTGTATGTAGTATACTTGTAGGTACTCATACACATGTTTCTAATACTTAAAACTCTCATATTAATTTGTACGTAAATGTTTTTTTTTTTTTGAAAAAATATATAAGTACTATTTAAAATAAATATAGAACCATCAATAAAAATACATTTACAAAATTATATTATATAATATTGAAATAAAATGTCACATTGTGTTTATTTTTACAAATTAAATTTAAGAAATGAAATTGTATTATTTACTCACAACAAAAAAAAAAAAATAATAAAAAATAAAAAGGACCATATTACTTAAATTACCTTTCAGTAACAGATAGAATCAATAAAACAATACCAGGTAATATATTTAATCTAGAAAATGTAGACATTTTTAGTAATATTATATTTACAAATGTAGTAAAAAAAATAAATATTGATGTTTCAGTACAGTACACTCCATGAATATACTCCAACTTACATATCTAGGAAATGTGTTGAATGAATGATACATATAAAAACGGTGAAAATAAACAACACCAGTGGCCATTGTATTATAACCCAAGTCCATTTTAGTGCCTGCGTCTATGATAAACCTTGCCCCTTCTTGACGGTAACGTGACTCTATTTCATGTGATATACCATCTTGTGCTGAGGCGGTTCGATACAATTCATCTTTATCAAAATACCAAAAAGCCATTGCTGTTATATTTGAATCTGTAAGTAAAGATAAATTACTTGTAGTTTTGATAAAATTTAAACTTAATACAATAATTGTAAGTACCAGTCATGAAAAATCATTAGCAGAAAATTTAAGTCTAAAATTTAAAAACGATAATTATGTAACAATATTAAATATTTGTCGTCCATATTTTCATTACATTTTATAAACCAAATAATTAAACTATAATAATTAAAAAACCTAATGTCTGTCAGTCTGTCACTAAATAGATACGTCCAGAACTCGGAAAGTTGGAAGTCGGAACACTATTTCAAATAGCATTGAGCATTCATGAATCATGTTGCAAACTTCATATCAGTAAATTATGTGTTCAATACCATGAAGATAGTCACGACTTCTGATATCATTGGTTATTCAAAAACCATAAAAATTAAAAATAAATAAATTATGTTTAAACTTGGAACTTCTATATTTCAGTCTTAACTAAATCCGTAATTCTATATAATATGGTTCAAACTTAAAATTCACCTATATTTTTAAGTTTAATAACAATTATCAATTAATATTGTAGCATAAAACACTTACTACATGTATTGTATTGTGGCATTGTACATTCACGAACTAAGATTTTTTAGAAAAATACTTATTACTTAGTATATATCACGAAGTAGAGAAAATGCATGGCCGATTTAAGTGGGGCAACCGTCCCGTATTACCCCTAGCAGTAAATTTTGAAAGGGCGGCAAATTTTTACTGAACCAGCAAATTTCATCTAATTTTTTTTGATTGATAGATTTTTATTGATTATAGAATCGACTATTCTATAATAAATGGTAGAACTAAATTAGCTACCATTGGTCGACATTTAATTACAAAAAAATTATTGATGGTTTTTTTATATTTCTTAAATATTTTGTGCATTTCATAATTTTTATTTTTATTATGTAGGTATTTCTATTTATATTTGAAAAAGGTGTGATATTTTTTTTGTTTTACTTAAAAACAGTGCCGGATTAAACATGAATGAACATTTTGAAGCCCCAATCATAATTTATTCTTTAATATTATATTATATATTATGTATTATTCTATACTATAACCACTTTTTATTAGATTCTGAGCGGAGCGAGGAATGTATTGTTCAGTGACGTCATTTGAGGGGGGCAACTCATACATTTGCCATAGTCTATAATTAGCCAAATCCTAAGTCGACAGATTTTAAAAATGACAACCTACAAGTACAACTCCTTAATTGATTACCACTTATAATAAAATAAAATACCCACCAAAAAAATGACCCTTCCCACTCCTGTTCTTAAAAACAGACGGCAAATTTATGGGTCTGCCCTAGTCTAGTAAAAACTGAAATGACGCCACTGGTATTTTTTCTACATTGATGTTTTTTTTTTATGTATGAAAACATTTTTTCGGATAGAAATAATTTTCCGATTATCACAAGTGGGTATGCTTTCGGTAACAAATCGTGTGCTCTTGGTACTTTATTAGGCTCATTTTTCGAATTTTTCCAAAGTTTTTCCCTAAGCGAAGAAAAACTACCAAAAAATGGCAAAAATTTGGCAAAATTACGATTTTTGTTATTTTTTATTTCGTGATAACTAATTAAGTTTTGATCGTAGGGACTCTTTTTGAGTACTAACATTGGTAATATACAAGTGCGGTAAAATTTTGGAACAGATTAGTTCATTACTTGGCAAAATAAAAAGCTATGAACTTTTTGACAAAAAAAATTAATATTAATTATTAATATTATTTTGGGTTTATCGATTTGAAAATTTTACAGAAGCCTAATAATATACTATTTAATCATTTAACAAAATATTTGGAAAATCGTGACTGACAAATTTTTTTTATAGACTTTTATTATTTTTTTTTTCTGTTATATATGAAAACATTTTTTTGGGTAGAAATAATGGTCCGATTACCACAAATAGGGTACTTTTTCCGTACCAAATTTCATCTAGTTGGTACTTTATTTAGCTCATTTTTTAAATTCTTCAAAAGTTTTTCCTTGAGAAGCGGAAAATTGGTAAAATTACGGTTTCCGTTATTTTATTTTTTTTTATTTTTTGAATTTTAATTGAGTTTTGATCGTAGGAAATTTAAAATTGTTTTGAGTACTAATATAGGTAATATTTACGTTTAGTAAAATTTTGAAAAAGATTAGTTTGTTTTTTGGCTAAATGTAGAACTTTGAATTCTTTCCAAAAATATTTAATATTATCTGCAATTTTTGATTTAACGGTATGCATTTTTTATAGAAGCCTACTTTATACTATTTAATTTATTTATAAAATATTTTGAAAATCGTGACTGACAATATTTATCATAAAATGATAACTCTTTGAATATTATTCGTAGGGATTTGAAATTTATTTTGCATATTTATACATATGTAATTTACATTCGTGATAAATTTTGGAATTGATTATCAGTATAATATGTTGCAATATATTGAGATTCGCTCAGAATTGTATTTTCTAATGAAAATTCTATTCAAATCTCAATAATTATAATAAACCATTAATTTCTCCGAGGACCGAAGGGACGAAGGAGGAACGTCCACAATGAGCCTTCCCACTTTTATATATTTATAAACAAATAATTTAATAAACAAAACAATGATAATTTAATTATAATATATATAAATATATATTTAGAACAAATAATTACTTATAATTTAAAATTATTTTTATATTAAATATTGTCGCTTCTAGTGATGGGCATTTCCGACTAGTTTTGACTATCGAATATCATTCGATAGTTTAATTCGAATGAAAATCATTCGATAGTTTTATTTGAATGAAGATCAATTATAATCATACAATAATTCTATTCGAATGAATAATCATTATTTATTAATCATTCATTCCATCGACTCCATGGGCATAGCGCATATTCTAAATCGGATTTGATAAATTTGGACCACTGAGGCACCGAGATTTTATTTTGATGGCCAATCATATAAATTTTATCTTTTAAACGTACCTAAATTATGTTTAATTTATCCAGATTACTTTTATTAACACTCTTTCTATGAATTTGTGTAGCGGCTCACCAAGATTTTCTCGATAACTTGTTTGACTAATTCGAGTCTGGCATAGGTAAGAGAGAGGGTGTTTAAACACTCCCCCGAAATTTTATGTCTTTTACATTATGATTTAATATTATATAATACTGCTATTAATATAGGCCCTAACTACTCGAAAAATATTTTTTCTAACTACGCCCCTGAATCATTTGAATTAACATTTGTCAAATTTTAGTTTCTTTTAGAAATTATTTGGTTTGAACATGAAGGTTAAAATCTTTTTCTATTAATCTTTAGAATTCGAATAAAGATTTCTATACACTTGAGTGTTAATATTCTATTATCTTGGTGATGGCACTATAATAAATGGCTTTAAACAAAAATTAAATATATAATATACTAATAAAATAAAAAATACAAATACGTAAAATAGTTATGAACACTCAAAACTCAACTTAATAGTTTACGAGTATATTTTAATAGCATTTAACGTCCTAAATTCTTCAACAGTCTAGTTTCTACGACACACGTGCGACTCGCTTCTTAATTTTTTCACCGTAAATTATTTGATGATATCTTTAAAATATAACATTTGTAAAATATCGTATTCTGCAGCATGTGGTCATAATAGCAAGTGAATTTAATCGTTTTTTGGTCATGGATGATCGATGACAATTTTTTAATAATTTTAATTTTGAAAAGGTTCTTTCACCAGTAGTATTTGTAATTATAAGGCAGTAAGAAACGTAAATTATACCTTATTATTAAAAATGAATTTGAATGATCCCGATGCTTGTACTAAGTTATTAGCTTTAAAATCAACAAACTGTGATATGGAATATCTGAAATGAATAATTTCGTCAATAAATTCAATCTTGATGTCTTCTTGATAATTGTATTAAATATATCACTTACCTTTGAAAATGCAAAAATGAAAAAAAATGTCTCGACACAAATAAAAACTTTCTAGGAAATTCAAAAAATAAACTAAATAAAGTACAAACTAGATACGATTTAATATATAAACCATACTCTATTACTATCGGACCATTATTTCTACCCTAAAAAATGTTTTCATACATAAAAAAAAATCTTTGTAAATCAATACATTCCTCGTTCCGCTTAGAATTTAAAATGTAAAAATTGTTAAAAATTATATTTTGTAACATAAAATAAAATATGTTATATTGATGATTGTTTATTAGTTCCGCAATAGAATGTCTAATAATTATAAAAAAAAAATGGTCTGTTGTCACGGAGCCACCAAACTAAGTGGGGCCCCTAGGCGGACGCCTACTTCGCGTAATGGGTATAAGCCATCACTGCTTAAAAATAAAATATATATGTCCGTTTTTTTGGGGAGGTATGATGCCGTAAAATTCAAAATACGGCTCTGACTTTATCTTTATCTATGGACCTATGGTGTGCATTTAATTTATCAATTGTTTAAACACTATAAACTATATTCTGTAGTTGGTTAATAGTTTAATTTTAATGAGTTTTACAGAAAGCTTGCTGATAATACATGATAATTGACAACCAAAATTTTAGAAGATTCTTAGATCATGAATAAAACCACAAATTATATAAAACTATAGATATATAGAACATTAGAACCATACCCACTACCCAGTGGCGGCGTGAATTAGTGATCACTGATCAGTGACATTAATGTGTTATACTAACGCAGTTGTGTCATTTAATATTTAAAATAGGGGTTGGTGGGTCAGGTTAGGTCATTATGTATTACGAATTATGATTATTGTTATTAGTTATTATTTACTAATTTAGTATATTGTATAACAGTATTAAATACAGAGTATGAGAACAAAATTGTCAATAAAATGAGTTGAAAAAACGTGTTGCGTCGTCAAAAAAAAAAAGTTTGCCTCCACTGACCTATCTAAACCAATGTATTTAATTTGATGCCAACATATTTATTGTTTAGAGCCCCAACTGTTTGTGCGCATGTATGTTTTGTATTACTATACTTTTGTATAATATATATAACATATTTCAACCAATCAAAATTACGCGTATGAGCATAAATAGCTGGGGTTCTAAACACTAAACATATTGGATTCAAAAATCAACTTTTGTGTTAATTGGCTACATCCATATTATATGATCCAAGACCAGATTAAATGAAAATAATCATTTGGCATCAGTGTTCTCAATTTTTCATGCCATTGAAAAGATAGCCCAACCTAACCTCATCCTATTTCCTTTTTTCTGTTAACTTAATTTAATCATAGAAAAAGTACTTGAATTTAATATATTAAATATTAATTTATTTATTATTAATAAATTATCATAATTTAATAGTAAATTATAATATAGTTTTAATCATTTTAAATTAACTTGAATAAATATCTAATATTTGATTTTAAAATTATTTTGAATTATAAATATTTGTTTATTTCAATAATATTAGTTATTTTCTAGTTAAAAGTAAAAATTCATAAGAACAATTCTAAGGACAAAAGTAAACAAATTTGTATTTTATTACATCTTTATATTCATCATTTCATTTTCTCACTAAAATGTTTTGCTTTAAAAATATAAACTATGAGGACTTTACTTTGATATGCCAATGATTTTTATCGGTATATAAAGTTCTATAACCATTTTTTCTTTTTGCCCACCATTTAGTAGATCAAATAACTATTCCAAAAGAGCCTATAAGTTAAATAATTATAATTATAATATAACTTAAACATAACATTATATAAATATATTAACAAAACACACAAATGAAGTATGACAAAATTTAAGTATACAAGTTATAATTTATTGAAGTCAAAACAAACTTTGAATAATAATATCAACACAAAAAAACAAAATTTAATGAATACTAAAAAAAATCAAACTACAGTGGGCCTTAAAAATAATTATTAAGTCACACACAAATAAAAAAAGTATATAAAAACAATAAATAATTCTAAATATATCACCTACCCAGTCTCACTCGTGTACATTAAAAATGCTAGATTATTGATATATTATCTTCATAGTTGATAATTAAGCATATAGGTATTTTCAACTCTTCCAATTGCAGTAATATAAATAGTTAAAAAAAAATATATAATAACAAAATGAGATCTAATACAATGTTTACAGCCTTTCAAATCAATACTTAAATAAAATTATGTGTTTAAAATTCTAAGATCTAATTATGTGATTGCTGTGATTTTTGTCATTTTGTATTAAACTAATTAAAAAAAAAAATTATACAAAACCAAATCAACATAAATTAAAATAATATTATAAAATACGAAACAAAGTCTTGGATAACAGGTAACTTTTGACTCTACTGCTATTAAAAAGGACCCAATACTATAAGCAATGCTTATGAAAAACATTAAATATTATTTTAATACCATAATTACTATTATTATTATTATTATTAAAATTATTAATATAATTATAATTATTATTATTGTTATTATTATTATAAAGATAGCACAGACAAGCATCAAGGTAAGTACTTTTAAACTGATTTTCCATGAAGACTATCATATGTCACGAGGAGACGTTTAGCAACACTGAGAACTGTAACAGATATAAAAATATTTTATTTATTTTATACATGTATATATGTTATATATCAAATAACAAATTTAATTAAAATTCTTACTAGTGATGCAAAGGATATTAATTGCTATTTATCAATACTAGACTCTTGACCAGCAGAAAATGTGCCCTTGCCCAAGCAACCCTCAATAAGGGAGATGCATTCCTTTGACATAATATATGGACGTAGACGAGGAGATGCAAAAATAAACTTGCGGCATTCATTATTTGCAATGATAACAAGTACCTCGCTATTTGGAGCACTTGATAACTCATAAGCCTATAATATAAATTATGCATTCAATATTTAATACTAATTGAATAAAATAAATGTACAGCAATTCACAATTTTATAACAGATGGTTAAATAAACCAAAATTAATTATATATATTTTTATCTTTCACAAATACTTACATTATCTTCAACCAGATCAATATAACGTTCAAATTCCGTCGAAACAAAATCATTTGCTACAGTGCAATCTAAAGCAGGACGGTATAGTGGAGGGCGATTACACATCATAGAAGTGAAACGACAAAGTTCAGTAGTCACAATAAATTGTTGTAGTTTGTGTGTGCCAAGTAATGTCGTACCTTCTGCGTGCGAGAACATCATTAATACCACATCCATACAATGGTCTGCAGAAAGGTTCCAGACCTAAATAAAAAACATTAAAACAAATATTACGGCACAATAAACACTTAGTTAAAAAATGTGATACGAAAATATAAGATCTGAGATGAAAACTTTGGTGGTCGACCCAATCTAGTTGGGAGTGTAAAAAGAGGTAAAAGAAGATACGCAAATAACCATTATGTATTATTATTATTTACTTTTTATTTGATGTTTTTACAGTTTTGACTGCAGGTAGTGTAAGAAAAATAATTAAAAGTGTAGTACCTATATTGTAAACTTACAAATTTACAGTGCAGGAATTCAGCGATCTAATTTCTTAATCTCGATCAACAATAGAAATGCTAAATTAGCCAAGTCCATACCTAGCTTTGCTTTCCCCATATCGTAATTATTAAATATTAATATGATTGTGTACTCACAAACATAAGTAACTTACAAAACTATAGAAACGTTTTGACTCGACATTTATTGCGCCTACCTGTTACAGAACAAACCTGTGAGACACAGGCTGTGACTGTGTGAGAGGGTGCATTAAATACATACTCGGTGATGAGGGTGTAAATGAGCGTTCGGTATTTTTTCCTCACCTTTTTAAACAATTCGTCCTTGTTTACGGTTTCCGATATGGTTTTCAGCTTCATTTCAACGATTTAACACGGCACACATAGGCAACAATGTAAATTATTATTGTATACCCGAAAAGCTCGTCGGCGGCGCTACTATTGCACTTACACGGTAACTCGGTAGACGGTAAGATAACCAACTATAGTTTACTAGCGAGTTATTTAGTACTTAATAATGACTAGCGTCAAGCACTAATAAAGTAGTAACTGGTACTAGTCGTAGTATCGACGACAATAGCGATACTTATAAACAATTCGATTTTTGAAACCCTCTCAACCACCACACACCGCTCGGTAGAACACAGTGGTAAATTGGCTGTCGTCAGGCGGACGGTCGTCATCACCCTCCCACCAAACATCTATCATATCCCTGACGACCGGTGGACTTATAGGTCGGCGCGACTCGTCATTACAGTGTTACCGGATCGACCGACTCGAAAATACGGTAGTACACACATTATTTGTAGTATTAAATTTCTAGATAGGTATATAATAATTAATAATATATTATTATTTAAATTGTGGTTTTGATGTTACCCGAAAATTTCTGTGTTATTCAAAATCATAGTAGTTAATAATGGCGTAGAATAAATATATATTTTTAATATAAATATGTACCTACCATGTACTTCGATGTAGGTATATTTGTTTACTTATGTTTAACATTTAAATTTAATATATTATAACATTTTTTCATTCAAATATCATAATATGATAGTATGATACATAGTGCTTGAATTGGAAAAATAAAAGAAGGGGGTCTATGACTTAAGAAAAAGTAGCATCCTTTGCCAGTGGCGTGCCGAATATAACATTGAATGATGCCTAGGCAACAAATTTATAAGGGGTAGGTCTGAACGTTAGGTGGTCAAATATAAAATTTTAATACTATTAATCGTATGAAAATAAAATAATATGTGATAAATAGTGTAATACAGTAATGTTACAACTATATATAGGCCAAGCGCCAAGAAATATACAGTTGCAGAATCTGCAACGTAACGTAAAACATTTTTAAGATAAGTAATTATTAAATAAGTTATGTAAGAAAGTGGCTTTTGAATTGTAAAATGGAAAAAAAAATAAGTAAAGATAAGTGGGGATGTCGATTGTGAACGTTCCTCCTTCGTCCCTTCGGTCCTCGGAGAAATTAGTGGTTTATTATACTTAAGATTTGAATGTAATGATATTGCATCAGAAAATACGATTCTGAGCGAAACTCAATATATTACAATATGCTATACTAATAATCCATTCCAAAATTTTATCACGTATGTAAATTACGAATGTAAATATTTAAAATAAATTTCAATTTCCTACGATCAAAACTTATTTAGTTATTAAGAAATAAAATAATGAAACCGTAATTTTGCCGATTTTCAAAAATTCTTACTTTATAAAGTTATGAAAAAAATTATCAGTCACGATTTTCAAAATATGTTGTAAAAACATTAAGTCGTATATGTCTAGACTTTGACAAAATTTTCAAACCAATAAACTAAAAATTACAGGAAATATTAAATATTTTTATAAAAAAAAGCCAAAACTCTAAACTTAGTCAGAAAATCAACCATTTGATTCTAAATTTTTTCTTGTAATGCAGTTCACCTAAGTTAATACTCATAAAAATTATCAAGACACTATGATTAAAACTCAATTAGTTATCACAAAATTTAAAATTTTAAATAACAGAAACCGTAATTTTGCCGATTTTTCGCCATTTTTTGGTAGTTTTTCCCCTCCCAAGGAAAAGCTTCTGAGAATTTCGAAAAATGAGCTAAATAAAGTACCAACAAGATGCAATTTGCTACCGAAAACATAACCTACTTATGGTAATCGGACCATTATTTCTATCCGAAAAAGTGTTTTCATTCATAAAAAAAAAAGTCATAATATTCATTTCTGTTAAAATTATTCAAATTATAGAAGCTTATAAAATAAAGTTGCAATATACGATTTTCAAAATATTTTGTAAAAAGATTAAGTTGTATATGATTAGACTCTGATAAAATTTTCAAATCGAAAAAGCAAAAATTACAAAAAATATTAAACATTTTTGGAAAAAAGTTAAAATCTCTATATTTAGTCAGAAAATCAATCAATTGTTTCAAAATTTTTTTTTGGAATGTAAAACACTTATGTTAACACTCAAAAAAAGTTTCAAGTCCTTATGATCAATACTCAAATAGTTATCATGAAATTAAAAAAAATTTAAATAATGAAACCATTATTTTTCCGATTTCGAGAATTTTTATTTTAAAGCCTATAAAAAAGATTGTCAGTCACGATTTTCAAAATATTTTGCAAAAAGATTAAGTAGTATATGATTATACTTCGACAAAATTTTCAAAGCGATAAACCAAAAATTGCCAGAAATATTAAACATTTTTGGAAAAAAGTTCAAAGTTTTGTACTTGGCCAAATAATCAACCGATTCGTTCCAAAATTGTATCACATATGTATATTACTTATGTTAATACTTAAAAAAAAAATTTCAAGTCCCTAAGATGAAAACTCAATTAGTTATCACGAAATTAAAAAATTAAAAATAACAGAAATCGTAATTTTGCCGATTTTCCACAATTTTTTTGGAGTTTTTCGCCTCCCAAGGAAAAACTTTTGAGAAATTCGAAAAATGAGCAAAATAAAGTACCAACAAGATGCAATTTGCTACCGAAAACATAACCTACTTATGGTAATCGGACCATTATTTCTACCCAAAAAAGTGTTTTCATTCATAAAAAAAAAAATCTGTAAAACCAATACATTCTTCGCTTTGCTCAGAATCTAAAATTATTGAAATAATTTAATTCGTAAATTTTTTGAAATATAATAATATAAATTGGTTCACCACTATATGGGACGTAGGTGGTAGGTATACTGATTATTATTTGGCTTTATATTATTTTGAAGCTGGGCACGTCACTGTACTTTGCAATGATTAAATTCAACTTCGAAACATTAGAACCGTGCCTATGACATATACATTACTTAATATTTTTTTACCTTTACGACCTACGACGTATAATTGCTAGGTATTTCTGTATACTTAATGGCCACTAATTACCTAACCTAACCACACTTAACTATATTACATTGTGGCTTATACGAATACATTAGTAGGATTCGGGACTTAATGCATTAAAAATGATCGAAAAACGCATAGATATATTTACTTGAAATTATAAAAATATACAGGAAAATTATAAGATTCATAAATATTTATTATATATAAATACTAGAATTTTAACATTTAAAAAACCAGTAGGTAAGTACATTAGGTATTATTACAATATCTACCGACAAAATTATGATTATAAAATAGGTTAGGACAGGATTTTAAATTTAAAAAGCCAAGAAGTCAATTCTGGCATTTCTCCTCCGTCCCTTCGGTCCTAGGAAAAATTGATAGATAGATATTGTATTGTATTATATTATAATTAAGATTGAATGCAATAAAATAGTATTAATTCAGAATATATGTGCCCAATTCTAAACCACAAACAGACATCATTTGGCCTTGAATGCCAAATGAATTTGCGAATGCCAATCTAATTGGACATTGAACCCGTTTGAATTCAATTGGCACATCTGTGGGAATAAAAGGGATTCGTGGTAGTAATATATCTTCTCCTCGGATCTTGCCATTCAAAATGCTTCCTAACTTCGTTTTTCATCAATTTTTTAATGACTAATCGCGTGCCATTGCACAACCATGGTAGATTCAAATTACGAAGCAAAATAACTGGAGGTCCAGCTTTCAGTTGTGGCATGCCTGGTAAATCCAATGAGTTCAAAAATTCAACTTATTTTTCTTCAGTTTTTATGCCATCTTTCTCTACTCCTATTCCTGATAGCCCTTTCCTCAATTTCTCCCTCCCAAGCAATGTATCTATCACTATGTCAGACATTGAAGTTAAGCTACCATTGGCCACCTCCTCAAATACTGAGCCTGATTGCCTACCTGACATTTTCCTTGCTAAAATTAAATCTTTTATTACCTTTTCCATCTGGCTCATCTTTCGCCCATCTTTAGATGAGGGAGTTTTTCCTGATATATGGAAATCAACATCGGTTACTCCAATTCATAAAGCAGGTGACAAGGACAACATTCGAAATTATAGGCCTATCTCAGTTTTAAGCCATCTGGTTAAATTCTTTGAGCTCCTTGTTGAGCGCAGTATACAACCAGCCGTTAATTCCATACTTATAAACGAACAATATTTTAACGTAACCGCTCTTCAATATGTAATAGCATTGTTTTCAATAATTTTATTCTTAATGCTAATTAGAATAATTCTCTGATAAATGTTATCTTCACGGATATGTCGAAGGCATTTGATGAAGTTGAACAGTCAATTCTTTTCAAGTGTTTTTAATTTAAGATAATTTAGTGTTCTATTGAAATCTTTATTTTATAGTATGTTTAACTGTTAAGCTTTTAATTTTTTAACACACTATACCTTCTTTGCAATCGATATTTGAGAAATGAGAAAATGAATATGACATTCCCTCTTAAATATGTTTTTCTTTTAATTTGTTAATGATTCATACTCTAAGTTTAATCGAAACATCACAATTTGTATTCTGCGTTACTGCAGTGATTTTATGCCTTTATGACATTCTCTGTGAGATATACATCGGAGACGAAACATGCAGGTATATAACACGCTATAAGAGTCTATAACGTCCTCTTAATCAGTGCTCGATTTAGTGACTCGATTTAATTTAGTTTAATTTTAGATTCTGAACGAAGCGAGGAATGTAATGGTTTTACAATGATGTTTTTTTTTATGTCTGAAGACACTTTTTCGGGTAGAAATAATGGTCCGATTATCACAAATAGTGTTTCCCTTTTCCGTACCAAATTGCATCTAGTTGGTACTTTATTTAGTTCATTTATCAAATTTCTCAAAATTTTTTCCTCGAGAGAAGAAAAACTACCAAAAAATGGCTAAAATCGGTAAAATTACGATTTCCGTTATGCTCTGAATTTTTTTCCAAAAATCTTTAATATTACCTGCAATTTTGTGTTTAACGGTTTAACTTGAATTTTATTTTAAATATTTACATTAGTAATTTACACACGTGGTAAAATTTTGGAATGGATTATCAGTATAGTATGTACTATATTGTAATATAATAAGTTTTGCTCTGAATCGTATTTTCTAATGCAATATTATTGCATTTAAATCGTAAATATAATAAATTAATAATATCCTAAATTGATGTTCCCGCTTTTTTTATTTTGTTATTATATCACATTATATTCAAGGGTTAAAGTGGTGGAGGGACGCAAGGGGACTCAGTCTCCCTACCTCTAATGGTGGTTAAAAAGTGTCCCATTTAACAAATTATATATTTACAAAACGCTCTGAAGTCCACTTGGAGCCGGAACCACAGTATAAAGAATGATATCATTCTTTATACTGTGCTTAAGGTGTTGGTTAAACATTATCAAGAGTTAAATATATTAAATATATTATTCAACTCTGAAACAACGCTAGTGTTGCCATGATCGCCATGTTGTAGATATTAGGCTTAAGTCTTATAAAATAGTATCAATTACTAAACTATGAAGAAACAATATAGTCTAGTTTATTATTTTAAGATTTTTATGTAAAAAAAGTGTTAGCTCTTGACGTTTTAAAGTTTTACTCGTTTAGTGGAGGCTAGAGGAAAATAAACTTGTCAATTCTTGCAAACTACCTAAGTCATTATGAGGAACCAACATCAAACTTCTAGGAGAACTTATAAAGGCTATATTTGATAAAATTGTCCATTTTTTTTTCTATAGATGAAACAATGGATTTGATTTGCAAATTACAACTTTAAAAATAGACTTACAAAAAATTGGCATAGGTTTCATGTTCGTAAAAATGTTAATGGGCCAACTTCATAAACATAAATATTTTTTTATTAAGGGCTCAGTCAGTGTAACAGTGAGTCAAAAATATTGTTGTCTTTGTCTAGTGTATTGAACTTTGAACCTTTAAATCTATTATAAATATGCAATAAATGTATATATATAACACAAAAAAAATAATAATAATAATAAATACTGCTACAAATTATGTGGTAAATGTACAAAATATAATCTATTTATTGCTATTATTATAGGATAATAGGAATTATGAATTGATATAGGAACAAACTATGAAAATTAAATTGTAAAATTTGCTCAATTTTAATATTTTACTTATTAACAAATTATCATTGGATATTGTATTATTGTATTATAAAACAGATACATACTGTGTCAAGCAGTAGCGTATTTAGGATTTTGTCAAGGGGAGGATATGGGGTGTCAATATTTCATTGGCCAAGATAAAGTCCCTACCATTCTCTCACCATCAACAATGCGTGTTAGGTAAATAATTTCAATATTATAATTGTCTTTATTTTCGTATTAATATAGGTAGTTATACAAAACAATTTATTTTATATCAGTTTTCGAAAAATATCACTAAAACAAATAGGTCAAGGGAGGGGATTTATACCACATATCCCTCACCTCCGTAAATACGCCGCTCAGTCTGTCTAGGTTAAGTAAAATACAAATAAATTTAATATTATAGTGGATAATTGCCTTGTATGTTGTTATTTATATTTACCAACAGGCAACATTAATAATAATAACAATAATATTGTAATTTAAATTATTAAATTTAACCAATATAATTTTACTCAGAAAACTGATTATCAAAATAATTGTAACACAATTGCAATTATATCAATGTTATTTATTAACTTATAGTGTTTAATTTTATTCTATAATATATATATATATATCTTATGGTCAATCTTAAGTCTTTTTTTTTCAATTTTTTAACAATACATTTACATTTAACAATTATTATTATGTATAAATTAAATACAAATTAAACAATAATAGTCATATATAAACTATTGATCACTTTAATCTGTCCTTATAAATAGTCTTAGGCTGTGATAAATTAAATGATTACATTTATATGGAATGGCATTAAAAATATATATAAATACATAGTGTTCCACAATAATTTACCATTGTAATTTGATAATACATTAAAAATAATTTAAGAATCAGCAATATTCTGGTATTATGGTTGTAAATAGAACTGTCTATCTATCTACAACCGTGGCTGATATTAAGAAATTGATCCATCAACATTTTCAGAAAATTATAATATTTATAATATTTTAAAGTATATTATGTTTAATAGAAATTAATTTTATTATTAATTATATAAATAATGGTATGAGCAAAATTATTAAAAATTAAAAATAACTTAACTAAATAATTGTATTTACTTAAGATATATTACAATGGATATATCACTGTGGAATACCCAGAGTATAAAACAAGTAATTGTGTATTAATTACCAATTAAAATTAACAGTTCTTCAAGAACAAACTTGAACAAATTAATTATCTAACAACAACTATAAAATAGGAATATACTCAAGTGATGGATGAAATAAATATTTCCTGGTAGGATTCACAATGATTATGATATGGCAAAAAAAAATTAAAACTAAAAATTAAACCAATAAAACTAAAAAAAAATCAACATAATTATAATTAACTTGTTTCAATGGCACAACCAACGAGGATAGTTCTATATATAGTACATTTCAAAGTTTCAATTAAAAAAATATGAGTATAATTACATATTGAATCATTAATATAAACTTAATGGTAACATAGTATATAAATGTTAAGCTGATGTTTAACTGATCAAAGTACAATAGAGTATACCAAACACTTAAAATATAATTTATTCTTAATAAATACAATTAATTATTACATGATTTTTATTATAGTTGCATACCTTAACAGTTCTTTTAAATAAGTAAAATATACTTTCAAACATGAACAATTTTTTTATGTCTACTAAACATTAGAAACTATATCAACTGTTAAAAAGCAAAAGGGGCTAAGCGACACTATACTACAGGATAACCGACAGTTTAATCTTTCAATCACACTAGCACTAATGTTCCTATGGCCATTTTAAAATGAGATATAGTATATATAAGAATTTGGATTTTTTGGGACAAACGACCACACTGTTATAAAAGTAGGGCCAAGTGTCATTATTAAGAGTATGAGTAACACTATTCAAAATTTTCTTCACTAAGTGACAAACACATAGTACCTGGTTCTTATACTATTGTCGCTTATCACTTTTAATAATATGAGAAATTATTATTAATATTGATAACACAGTTGTTACGAGTCTATTAAATTAAATTTTATTTCTTATAACTCTTTTATTCGTTTGACTGCAGACTGTACAATCTTATAAGAAAAAGTAAACATATTACATATTACAGTAAGTTATTATTATTATATTATGATACGTTTTTGTTTAATTCGTTATGATTAAATATTAACATAACATTTCAATATAATTAGTGTCAGGCCATCAAGATAACATATAATAACCTCATTTCTAATATTTAAATAAATACCAAAGTGTGAACACTTAAGTTAAGAAAATATTAAAATTTTGTTTTTACTCTCATGAAAAGTAGTAAAACTGTCACTTGCCCCTTTTTCCTTTTACCAGCCAATATTATAATACTGTAAATTGTCATACGAAGAGGAAAAACGAATTCATCACTTTTTCCAAATTTAAAAATATTTATTTTACGATTCTAATTTTTCTCTCTGAAATTTGGAGTTTTCCCTTTGCCTTTCAAAAACTTTAGAAATAAATAATCCTAAAAAAAATATACTCTATTCCAAAAGAAACCATACCGAGTTAATACCAATTCCTGATTTTAGACAGTAAGCTAAACGGAACAGAGGCAAAAGCAGAGTATAATAAATTATAATTTGATACTAAATAGTATTGTATTGAACTAAAATATTGGCATTTAATATTATATTATTTTCAAGAGATCAATTCTAAAAATGCAAATAAAGAAAAGTAACAATGGATGACTAAAAATAATGTGTGTCAATGGATTTGAGTATATAAGTCTCAACAGTCACTTCATAGTACAATGATTACAATTCTCCAATATTATTATACCTTTTCAATTTTTTTGGTAGCACATCTTTATATAAAACAGGATCAATCCTATATTCTACCGTTTTTAATGGCATTCTACCATAAATCATGGCAAATTTGTTTATACATAATGTTCTTGTAGCCATGTGTCCTTGGTCAGCTGATAACATTTCAGTGTTTGTACATAATGGACACTTAAATTTTTTTTTAGGAGTAACCTAATTTAAACAGTGAAGTAATAATATTTTAATTAGAAGAAAAAAAAAAATATAACAATTACCTTGATTGGAGCTTTATTTGTAGCGTTAGACACTAAAAAGTTCATCGCAATATCCTCACAGTTCATATTATCATCAACCCACTGTCTGATATTATTAGGCATGATATATGTATAAGCATGATTCCAATACTATATATGATATATTATAAAACAAATATTACACGTTTTATTATGCTATTAAGGTTAGGTTATGTTTACTAATTAATTAATTAATTATACATACTTTATGGTAAAATGCTGCCCCTGTTAATACCATTGATATTTCATTTTTCCATTCAGATTCATATTTCCAAGTATTAGTATCGTTATTCCATACATGAGTTCTGGATGGAAAACCTACTATATGATCAGGGAATTCTTTCCAAACCTAAAATAACAATGAAAAAAAGTAATTTGTTTTGTGACATATTCAATAGATTATTTACCTGAAATCCAAATTCAATTTCATCTAATGTTAACATAAGTATATCATCATCTAGAGATAAAACTGCTTCAGTTTCAATTTCTCTGTATGGGAAAAATCGATTTGATAGTTTATTTGCTGTTGTTTGTA
The DNA here is from genome assembly GCA_013282895.1 of Eriosoma lanigerum. Classification (NCBI taxonomy): domain Eukaryota; kingdom Metazoa; phylum Arthropoda; class Insecta; order Hemiptera; family Aphididae; genus Eriosoma; species Eriosoma lanigerum. The sequence goes on from CM023359.1 coordinate 24,816,550, forward strand.
CAATCTTTAACGATACATCTATCTTTGGCCACACTGAAACTTTATTTAATGAAACTTATTTTTATATTTACTTTTTTTTAATATTTATCAAAACACTTACAATGTGGTGGAGATTTATATTGATTATTCCAAACAACAATAATCTTTTGTAGACTTGGGGCCTTACTAATTAAATTTATTAATTTAAACAAACTGTCGATTCGGTCATATGATAATATTATAGCAGTAAATCCTGTAGAATTTGACATATATGGTAAAAATAATGGGTTTCGTACAGATTCCTAAAAATTAAAATATAAAAATATATTGTAGTATAAATCTCATCTGTCTAATAATATATATATATTTATTTATTTGAAAAATTATACATAATATATTGTTAATTTCAACATACAGGTTTTGGTCTTAAATTCCAATCTTCATAAAAATCTGAACTGTGAGGATGCAATCTTTGGCTCAAAATCTTTAGAGTTGTCATAGTAATAACTTGAGGTGATGATAAGTATGTCTGGTAAAGCCAACGACCTTGAAGTGACATTTCTTTTCGTCTATCCAGAGGGATACCAGAAACAACATCTATTAAAGTATTCAATTCCGTTTCACTCCACAAAATAATAGCCCTATAATATAAAAAAAAAAATGTAAAATTTACTAGGAAATAATAGAAATACTAGAACAAAACTAAACCTTTTCCAATCAATGACTTCAAAAAACGGTAAAACAGCATGATTAATAGCAACTATCGGTATACATCCTGCAGCCAGTGCATCAATTAGAGCTATGTCCATTAGTCGAGGACCAGGTAATATTAGACAAAATACACTATCCTATATTAAATTATTAATTAAAATTTGAAACATTTCAAACATTACAATCATTAAAGTTTTTGTTAAAACTTACTGTAAAAATATCTGTATAATTGTATGTAGTATTCCCATGACAAATTATTAATCTATTATGGACATCATTTGAGCATTGTTCTACAACTCGTATTATTGAACTTTGTTTTTCAATTATTTTCAAATAAGTAATAAAATCATTATGAAGATTAGTTTGAACAGTAGTGATAAATATTGACCTGAAAGTTATAATAAATATTTTATTAAGTTTATTTTTTTAAAAATAAAAATAATATATTTTACCGAGATTTAAAAGTTGAGTTTTTGTTTAATGATACAGCTAAATTACTATAAATTGCTATTGAAATATCAAAAGACGACCTATAAGTCCAAGAATCGAAACTTGCACCAGCAACCATTGCTTTACCAATAGATAAATCAACAAAAGTAGTATAATCAGGAGCAGTTCCTGGGATCATATTAAATATTAAATGATTTTGACCATGATTCCAACTAGATAATGTAAAATAATTTTAATTAGAAAGTGAATTTATTATTATTTTAAGTCTACCTTACTAAGGCAACAGTGCAAGAGCTTGTGATGTTTCTTTCACACGAAACCGGTTTTGATTTAAGGTATCAATTGACGGTATGAAAACACATGCTTCATCAGGATTTTGTGTATAATATTGACTCTTTACTATTGTGTCTAATATATAATGATATTCTTTGGACATTTTTGCTCCAATAGGTATGCCGTCAATGTCAATATGTCTGGCCATAGGATAAACATAAACCTTAAAATCACCATCAGACTTATGGCCACATCTGTATATGTTGAAACAATTATAAAATGTGCAATGGGAGTCTGTAGAATTAATTGGACTGTCTCTTTTAATGACATATTGATATACTTCATTAGTTTTAGAAGGTTGTCTCTGAAGAAGTCTAAGAGCATGTGGCACAATAAATATGTACACCAAGGACAATATCAATGAAATAAATAAAGTAGTATAGATCAATTTTTGGTGTCTCAGTAGACGACAACATGATAATCGAATGAACATTGTTTTATCAGTAATTATAGTCAGGCAAATGCCTCATGGAGTAATATGAGTGTTGGCTTGGCGATGGCATTTTCTTCATTTCAGCGCTTTTGATTATTAAACATTAAGTTTATTTATTCATATTTAATTAATATATGATATTAAAAATGAAAATAAAACACTTTTTATAAAAACTTCACGCGTAAAAACGTTACTTGATTTTCCACATTAAACAACCTGTACACTACAAGCATGCTTGTATTTGATTAAAATAAAATATTTAGAAATATTTAACAGTTAAAATAAGATATTTTATTTTAATTATGTCATTTTAAATTCATTGGAATTGAAAATTAAAAATATGCATCAAGTAAAATTTAATATTATTCAAATTATTGAAGCAATGAAGTATCGACTTTGAAATTTCGATTATAATCATTTCAAATAAATAATAGGATCTTATCGGTTATCAATTATCATAACGAGCTGCTTCACAGTCTAACCACTATAGATAAATAATAATATTGTTATTATATTAATAATAATTGTTGTCTATTTACATCTTAGATCATAATACTATAATATACTATATTTTTATATTATAAATTATCCAAGCTTAACCTATTCATTGTTTATTTGTGCCTAATTTCTACGTGAATAATAACTTCACGCTGTATTCACTGCCGCATTGCCAGAGTCGGATCACAGACTTTCAGATGTTGCGATGTTGGTAACCAATATAGCACGGTCTTTGGTACGCGAGAGAAGCGTGCGAGGGGACACTAAATCACTATATTATGATTGATATAGGTGTAGCAAGGGTGGCTTTTGGGACTAAAGTCCCCCCCCCCATTGTTTAATTAATTTATTAAAAAATATCTAAATTAATATGTATACAGAGAATCAATGGGGCTCAATTCATTGGATCTGCTACGTCTATGATGATAGATAACTACTGTATTACTGGACCTACAATATACATGAGTATAAGCACAATTACACGATTAATAAATAAAATGAAAAATGTATAGAAATTGTTTTAGGTATCTACTACTTACCTAAATATGTTTTACATTTAAACATATATATAAAGAAATTACTTTTGATTCTAGTCTACTGGCTACCGTTTACCATTGATTATAAATAATATTTATAATTAAATAAATGAATAAATGAATTATAATTTATCGTTTTAATATTGTTCTCGCAGTTCACGAAATATAAATGATGTCCATAAATGCAACTAGGGGGGATGACGGGTCTTAACCGCAAAATTACTCATAACTCCTTGAAATAATGAGGCAATATTCTCAAAAATTGTTTTAGAGATATATTCTAGGCGGGCTATAGTACAAGATTTTATCACTAGTTACACAGACTGGTGACTATAGTAACACAGTCACACAGACGATGTCTTGTTTTATTCGTAGTCTATAATATAGATATAGAATAATCAAATAAATAATAATTAATAATACTGTATATTTATATCCATTATTTATAATTTATGCAGTGAAATTATTTTATTTTCTTAACTGTTTTCAAGCATATAATCATATTTTAATAATCAAGGTGTGTTTTGACGCTTTGAGTACCTATAACAATGAGTCAATGAGACAATGAATGACTAATAAAGTAGGAAATGAAAAATAAGTTACATTATATTACATACTTATAGGCTATAAGGCTATAACATTGATTTTAATATAATAGTCTACTCAATAATCAATGCCTATTTTAATGATATCATTTTTTTCCAATATCCAATATTGCCGATACAAAAATGATAACCGATCCCATATTTTTACTAGTATTTATGAACCCAGTGGCTTACGCAGGATTTCTAATAGGGGGGCTATACAATTTAATAAATATAAAACAATGATTATGAAGAAACATAAAAATTAATAGAGTATCTAATATAGTTATTTAATTATCAAATAAATGTAGGTAACTACGCAAAATTCTACAAATTGTACTAAATATGTTTTATAAATTAAGACATTTTTTACAAGTAATAGATGCTGTATACACTGTACTCATATATATTTATGCTTATGAATTAGATATTTAAATATATTATAGATAGGTATCTCATAATAGATAGTTCAAGCAAACACAATAATGACGTAGTATTAAAACCAATCCACTATGCTTAAACAGTTAGATAACAGTATAATAATATTATGTAACCATAAAAAAAATCTAGTATATCATATAGAAAATAGTGTTTATATAATATACAATGTACGGTTAACAGTATCTATAAGACTATAACCCATACTTTTAAAAAAAAATAACAAAAGACTTGCAGCCCTTTAGTACCTATTGATAGTATATAATATAAATAGATGTTTTACATATACTATATATACGTCTTACAAGATATAAAGTACCTATCTTTAATTTTAAATTAGTACGTATCATATTAAAAAAAGTGGGAAGGTGGATTCTGGGCATTCCTACTTCGTCCCTTTGGTTTTCGGAGAAATTATGGTTTATTATAATGGTTGGTGGTTGGTGCAGATCATTTATTAAGGAATACTGTATAGGCAATATTGTAAATATATACAGATGCGTGTATCAGTGTATGAGAAGTAAATGTGAGTATGCTATTATTTGGCTTATCGATCAATTCCTTGAAATTACAAAACAAAAATTATTAGTATTTTATCACTTACTAAACTGGTTTATTTATTATCTACCCATAATTTATATTAATTTTATAATAAATAATTCAATACTGATAATACATAGGGACCAGACAACTATAGTATACCTACAATATTTTTTTTGAGCGAATCTCAATTTAATACAATATAATATCATACTGATAGATATACTATAAATAGATAGTACCTTATAGACTACCTATAAGAACACACAGAAGTAAATGAAAATTAGTACGAGTGATCCGTCATTATGTACCTTTTATTCCTCACTATACACTATCAAATTGGTTTGGCACTTTTACCCTGATTATTATACTATAGGTTTATAGTGGTGTTGATAAATACGATATAAACTTATATTTATATACATTATCATAAATGGATTTTTTTCGTGAAATTATAATAATATGAATATAAATATTGAAAAAGTAACTTTTTTGTTTTTTTATTTAAAAGTAAATGTAGGAAATTAAGTTATTATACATAGTACTTACACATATTATATCATAATATATAAAACATTATATTTAATATTTTACCAAGCTACGTAAATATCTATAATTATACAGGTATTATACTATATTAAAAAAAAAAAACAAATATATGTATTGCATATATATAGTAATATACAATATTTAATATTCAATTAATGAAGTTAATTTTTAACATGAATAAAATATGGAATAACGAGAAATAAGTATTACTCAAGTATAAATTATAATCACAATGACAATGTCGATGATTGACTGACCAATGACTTGTCTATTATGTACTTATATCACATTTATTCTTTATACTTACCTATAATTATTGTTTTGGGCCTTTATTTAATTCGTATCATTTCATTTCAGTATTATAAATGATAAAAAATCAAATCGAATCGTAATCGTTGCAATTCTTAGAAATACTATTACAAGTACATGCACAAGTATCCAACAAACACTCAAAAATATTTCACAATTAATAAATCGAATAAAAAGCACAAAAAGCAGGAGAAAAATATACCTAGTTCTGATAGTTAAATTATTTTTTTAAAAAATTATTAAATTTCCTTATGTTGTTTTCTATGATATGTAGAAAATTTATTTTTAATTTTATATTTAGCTAATTTAGTATGATACAAAATTAATTTACTGTTTTTTTTTTTTATACATAATATAATTCTACGAGTCATAGAATAATAAAATAAAAATATTTTTCCTACATATCATAGAATATAAGTTAATAAATTTAAATTATTTTTTAAAATTAAAATTGAACTATTAGAAGTTAGGTAAATTTTCACCCGCTTATTAGTCTAAATGCATGAAAAATATAGATTGTTCCAGCCCCCTTAAGATTTGAATGCAATAATATTGCATTACAAAATAGTAAATACAATTTTGAGCGAAACTCAATATATTACAATATTGAATATATTTTATACTGATAATCCATTCCAAAATTTTACTACGTGTGTTAATTATTACCTATGTTAAATCTCAAAAAATTTTCAAGTCTCTACGATCAAAACTCAAGGAGTTATCATGAAATAAAAAGTTCAAAATAACGAAAACAGTAATTTTGCTGACTTTCAGCCATTTTTTGGTAGTTTTTCTTCCCCTAAAGAAAAACTTTTGAATAATTCGAAAAATGAGGTAAATAAAGTACCAACTAGATGAATATTTCATATAATAGATGATGTTTTTATACATCATAAAAAAACTTCTTTGTAAAACTAATACATTCCTCGTTTCGCTCAGAATCTAATAGATTTAAACATATTATTTATATACACCTTTTAGTCCCAAAGGGCCTATATAAGCTATAACCTAATCCCGTTAATATATTATATAATGTGAACAATTATATTTTGAATGCCCTTTAATAACCTTTGACCTACATGCACAGTACACACATTACTTTATATACTGCATACCTATATAGGTACCTATAATTATTTTCCTAGCTTGTTTTTCATATATTGTAGTGATATTCGTTTCCATGACTGCGTTGAATACACTATAAACTAGCTGTCAGCAAAAAAAAAAAAAAAAAAACAATTTAGTTCAGTCATACTTGATATGTTATTACATGTTTAGGTAAATGTAGTAAGTGTGTATAAGCATACTATACTCTGGCTCTATCGACCATACCGCCATACCGGTAACTATACTCTATATCCTATACGGTTATACAGCCAGTATAATACATACATAATATATACATAGCATACTGCCCACGATAAAATAATGAAAATTGTAAAATAATAACTTAGTTATTTCTTTGAAAAAATACGAAAATAAAATAAATTAAAAATATTATTTTGAAAAACACAAAAAAAATTAATATGGTCATTTCTGCAGTTATCATGTAGTACACTATATATATCCTATTAAGGGCTAGGTAATTTAAACAATTACAATTTCGAAAATACCTAGGCATGTTATGGTGTTGCGTGCAGTTTCAATTAACGCGGTTTCCTATAATATACAGCGTTTCTCAATTAGGGGTCGCGTAGGTCAAAAATAATATAAAATGTACTTTTTTATTTAAAACTTTTTATTAAACAAAAATAATACTTAAAAATGAATGATATTTAAAATGGTACATATCGTTTGGTTAATGATAGGATATTTTTATTGTTCAAATTTATACCTAGTTTAGATGGTGGGGGTCGCAAAGTATTTGACCATATTTTATATCTATTTTGGGGGTCGCGAAACTAAAAAGGTTGAAAAACGATGCTATAATAGTTTAATATATAATATTATGTAAGTACCTACCTAAATATCTACAGACTTATTTTCAAAAATATGAAATAGGTAAAAATATGTATTGATTACTATATAATAACTATGTATTGTAGTTTTATTTTATTATCCACTATGCTTGTCGAGTTGACAATAATATTTTTTTTTTTTTATAAATTTAATAAATGGTTTTCTTTTTTTATATTACAGTATATTATTTATTTGAAATCTTAATTCATGACGTCGAAACTAACGACCCCGAAACCGCCGTTACAATCACCGCGGTCTCCTATATGATATTATATTATATATACAAGTTATTTTCAAAAATATTAAATAAATAAAAACTATGATAATATGAAAAATTGTATGATGGAAGTATTTCTATATATGCATAATAATTATTACATATTACTTAAATATTTACTATAATTAAGTAGATCTATACATAAATTGCAATACAATATTGAATATATTGTCCATAAATAATTGTCCCATTAAAACAAATAGGGTATGTTTTAGTAATTTGGTATAAATTTTCATGTATACTTAGTATTTTATTTATCTCATTTTTAAAATTTTATTCAAAAGTTATTCGTTGAGAGAAGAAAAACAATTGAAAAACTGCGAAATTAATGGATAATGTAAATTTGATAAATTATAAGTTTTATATATTTTATAATAACTCATGCAATTTTGAACGTAGGAACCTGAAATTGTTTAGAGTATTAACATAGGTATTCTACATATGATAAAACATGTTTCAAAAAATTTGGAACTGTAACATTGATTTTTGTAGAACTTTGAAATTTTTCCAAAAATAGAAATATTTTCTCAATAAAGTTCAATATAATCTGAGATTTTGGGTTTCATAAAATATAAAATAGAATATATAAAATTTAATAGAAGGATAATCAATAACAATATATTATTTAACTCAATTAAAAAAAATCCGTAAATCGATAATTCCAATTTTTTAATAAGTATTTTTTTTTTCCAACATTTATTTAGAAAAATTGACAATCTGTCACAAGATTAGCAACAATAAGAAGATGTGAGGTTGGAAGTGTATATAATTTAAATGAAAGGCAGGGGGAAGAAGATATCCATTGATATCACTTTAAGAATAAGTATTTAAAATTGAAATTGTGATTGAAATCAAAGAAATATGATATTTTTATATAGAATTTTGTAAGTTATATAGCATAAATATTTTTATTTTAAATGCGTTAATCTGAACAATTGATATATCTTATTCATACACATACAAATATCATATTTCTTCAATTTAAAAAAAATGTGGTATATCGATTTACGATTATGATGCTTAAATTTTCAAACCCTAAAACCCAAAATTGCAAATTATATATTGAATATTGTATTGAGTAAATAATTACATTTTTAAACAACATTTCAAAGTTCCATATGTAGTGATAAAGTTCAATGAATAGTACAAAATGTTTTTTCATATGTAAAATATTTATACCAAACTTTCAAAATTAAATAAAAAATGTTGTCTCTACTTTCAAAATATTTCAAATTCATATAGTTCGTCAAAATTACAGTTTCCGTGAGTTATTTAATTTTTCCGTCATTTTTTGATAGTTTGTTTTTTTCCAAAGAATATTTTTTGAGAAATAATATTTAATAAAATACCAACTATAGACTAATTTAATAATTTTACTACCCGAAAAAGTGTCTTTCATGTATATAAAAAAAGATACATCAATGTAAAACCAATATAGGTATATTTTTTACTTTGCTTAGAATCTGAAATTAACATTACTTATATAAATGTTATATTTAGGGCAGAGGACTTGTAGCATTTGCATATTTGTTTTGTACAGTCAAAAAAAAAAATAGCAGAGTAAGAAACATATACGTTTTATGCCAAGACAAAGCTAGATTTATAATTTTATTTTGCATATTTTGAGTTTTTTTGTTTTTAGGGCATATTTCTCCCATTTTATAGTTTTTAAGACATATTTTAATTGAAATAATAATTTAATCAATATTTTTTCCATTGACGTATTTATTTTATATAATACAACCAAAATTTATGAATTTAATTAATATATTTTTAATTTTTGTCATATTATAATGGTTGTTGACTGTCCGCGGACGCACGCTTTTCCTAGAAGCACCCGAAGGATTGCCCATAAGATTAGTTTTTCGTATGTTAACTCTATGGATTGATAAATGTTTACATAATAATATACATGTTTATTTTAATATTAATTTCAATAATAATTTAAAGATGTAACAAAGTAAAATAAATAATACGTATTAAATAAAATACAAAAAATAAATAAAAATATTTTTGTTTTTAATTTTAAAATGCATATTTTTGGTATATTTATTTTGCATATAAATACATATTTTGGGGTATTGAAGTGCATATTTGGTGACTTTTTAGGGCTACAAGTCCTCTGCCCTAGTTATATTAAACAATTATTTACAAGTTTTTTGTATAATTACTTTATAAAAGTAAAAATACGAAAACCTTAATAATGACAGTTATATAGATAGAATAATTATTTTTAAATATTTTGTTGTCATTCTGGTTCCCAATTATTTTTAATAGGTTAGAAAAAATCAGAGTGTTTCTAAAACAGTTATAAAATAAGTTAATATTATGTAAATATAGTATTCATAATACATTGCTTAATAATTAGGCTTTTAATATTATATACTATAGTTTATGTATATTTTCTTAAAATAATAATTTTACAGTTGTAAAATTTTATGTAAATATTGTATCTACATGGAAAACGAAAATATGTTATTTAATTTTAATAATTAAAATTAACCAACGACGATTTTTATAAAAATGTATGTATAATAGGTATAGGTATATTTATATGAGTTATACAAATATAATGGTAAATAATATGATTTTGAACAATTTAAAGTCATACTTAATCATACTTAAATTGTCCACTTAATAATTATTTATTTATTAATTTACCTACTGATAAAGTGTTAACAATTATTATTTAGTTATTATTATGCTTACTCGAACTGTTTTAGGTATTTTATTTTCTTTACTTGAATACGTGATTCATGATATCGATGTTAATGGGTTATCTTTTATATATTATATATATAGCTAAATTATTTAATTTTTTTATAAAATCTCATAAAAATAAAAAATTTCTATCACTTATATACTTCATATTCAATCATACGTACTACCATTGATTATAGAATAGACTATATAGTCTATTACTATACTAGAATAGTCTGTTCTATAATCAATGGTACTACATTCTATACATATAGTCCGCTTTAATGTGTTAAAATTTAAAATTTAATGTCTATAATGATAATCTATATGTTACGGAAAATTTAGACTGCAGTGAATTAGTCCAAAGTTTTTCAAAATAATATTAAATACACAATAATATTGAAAACCTATATTTTTCTAAAAATATAGTATAATTTATTAACATAATGATTACATTAATGGAGGGGGCCCAGACACCTGTGCCCCCCTTAAATCCCTCATTGTAACATAGACCAGGGGGTCTAATCATGAGTCATATAGGGGATAGATTTTTCCATTGCTGCTGTATTTACCACTGGTATAGACAAAAGTCTAATTTATATCTAATATAAGTAATTTATTTGATTACAATTTTAGAATTTTAATTTTATTTATGAACTACCAATTATTTTAATAATTAAAAGACACTTTATTACTTTACTGCATGTTATTAATAGTAGTATAATGATATTATATATATCTACCTCGTTTAACCAAAAATTCTAAATTTGTTTGTTTTGATTTGAAAAGTCCAAGATGTAATTTCTACAGACTATCACTAATCACTTTAATACCATTGACGATTGGTTAATAACACATATTATTCAATGGTTCATTCATAATGGTTAGTTGTTATTTTAAACAATATATTTATATTAACTATTAAGTTATATTTTGTATAATTTTATAATTTGTATTCCAACGCGTTTTTAATCCGTTTTAATATGTACATTTAATACTTTTTAATCGGTCCGTTTTAGTCAAGCGTCAAGGATAATTAAATTATCAATGTCAATATCGAATTGAGTTTTAAAATTATAAACACATTTTGCTTTTTGCTCGTATTATAACACATGGGCATGGTACTATGTTTGTGTTGGAAGATGATACACAATCGGCTGTGTATGATGAATTTATGAGTTATGTCGCGCAACACGTCTCTTCTACTTTTGAGGTCACGTTCGCGAGACCAAGACGTGCAACACGTGAATAATAATTATACTATAGTATAATACCGTATACAATTTATACGTGCGGTACTGTGTATACTGTATATATAGACATATATACATATATATATATTATATACATACAATTAGAGCTGCGCACCCTCTTACTTTTGTTATGCCGGCTTTCTATCCTTGAAATTTCCAGCAGTGTCGTGTTTCGTGATGTCACGGACGTGATGTGTGATGTCAGCAGATGGCGGACCTTTCTACCAATCTACTGGTATTGCACTCGCACTGATTGTAAACAAACCGCGGCGTCGTATTTACATTTTACACACACTCGCGTCTCGCGGGCTCCGTTTCTCGTGGTGGGAGATGAACGATATGCCGTCGTGGCGTCGTCACCACTCACCTCTGGCCCACACCCCTACAATACCCGACCAGTGAAAACAAATTGTTTTCATCGTCACTCGTCAGTTTGTCGCCAGTCGCTACTTGTTGTGGTGCGTTTTGTCTTTGCCTTTTATTGTTACGCAGTATTTGGGTTGAATATAATATTAAACTTTGCTTTTCGTCCGTCGGTTATAAAAGTATAAATTGGTTCGCAGTTGAAACATTACGGTAAGTAAAATCCAACGATAATAATTTGTATTTAACATTTATGTTTTAAACCACATTAATATAGTTTTGTGCGTCTACGGTATCGTACAGATCTCTAAATCATTGGAATGCCTGTATTTTTTTTGTAAAATATAATATATTGATCGTTTTTATACTTATAAGTATTAAGTACAATGTCGAAATGATTGCAACATTATAATCACAAGTATAATGTATTAATTATGAATTGTGTACGTTTAAATCGTGCTTTATAGACCATTAAAGTTACTTGTAAATAAATGCGTGCTCAAGATTTTTCTATGATTGAACTAATATTAACAATTTATTTTCGCGAAGGTTGTCCATTTTTCGGACCACAATGTTAAAAATATACGTAATGTTATTTCTAAGGGGGAGTTCAAACCATTTTGAGCACGCCCATGATTCTGAATATAAATACTAAACAGTGTCCAACATTGTTAATAATAATTTTGAGTGTTTATATTTTAAACCTTTAAAGAACATGCGTTTACTTGTTTTGATTTAGGTCCATTGTTCATAGCAGACAACATTACAGCAATAGTATAACAGACGAACGTTGTTATAGTACTAATCGTATAACATTGTCTTAGAGCTTCTAAAATTCTAAATTAATATAATAAAATATTATTGTTCTCCTTTTCCTAAGGTTTGGATGTTGATATCTGAACACCGCCCTTTTGTACCAATCATAGTCAATGCTTCGTAATAAACAATATGTTTTTACATTTATTTCGAGACCTCGGGTAAAATTTGATACACATTGAATTACTATTTTAATAGTCTATTTTCATTATTATTGTCGGTTATCACCGACAATTTTATGTTATTAATATTCCTTATTCCTACTCTATGATTATTGGTTTATTACCAAATACCTCGCAAATATCAATACGCCCATAAGTAACTATTTGCATTGTTAATTATACAATGGATATATGTAGTTAATTTTAGTAAAAAAGATCTATGTTTTACGTATATTTTACGGTGTGTATATATCTCCGACCGCGGTCGGGTGCGTATTATATTCCCGTCCGACAGTCGGATTGATAGCATGAAATCTAATTTCTTATATAAAATAACAAATTTACCGTAGAATAAGAATAAGAAATAATCCAAACTCCACTATATATTGTATAATATATATATATAGTAAAATATTTGTACGTATAATACTCTGGAGTATGTTTTTAACAAAAATGTTGTGTATTCTTTACGAAGATACTGTACTATAACATCGTATATAATTGGTTAGGTTAGGTTACGTAAAACGAATGAATTTAATTTAATTATAAATAGTTAAACAATTTAAATGTGTAAAAATTGTAAAATTGAGTTATTATCCTTGAGTATATTCTATATAAAACCAATATTTTCCTGTTTTTAAATTTTTTTTTAAAATTATTATTATGCCGCGTCAACTGGTCCATTGTCATTATGTTTGGTTTTATTACTGCATCTAATATCATACCAAATAAGAATAAATTAGGTTTCATGCAATCGCTCATTCGTGCTATCATTCTGACTGTCGGGGATATATACACACCATACATTTTACCAGAATTATTGTATTTTTATATTGATTGTTGACGATACATAAAATTAAAGTTGATCTTATTTATTTAAAATAGGATATTATACATAGATAATTATAATTACATAATCATGTATTATCTATGATATATCATATAAGCCTCAAGGCCTGTAAGTTTTATTTTGTTTTATTATTTTAATAAGGGTTATCGTTAGGAAATAAGAGTTATGATTGTGATACCATATTTAATATATTTATAATTTATCTTCTTTTAAATTTATTTAAGTATTGTTTTAACTTCTATAATTTATATAACTATTATAACTTCTATTTATATAATTTAATATTGTAAATTGGACTATTAGTCCGTAATAATTAATTAAATAAATAAATATATTAATATTATTAATAGTTATATACTTATATATAATGATTTTGATAATAATTATTATTCACGCGGTAATGTGGCATAGGTTATGTTAGTCACTAATATATTAATCACTACGGTCGCGTAGGTCAATAATAATAAAACGCCTATTTACAAAATATACATTTTTATTTAAAACTTTATTGAACAATAAAAATACTTTAAATTATAATAATAAAATTAGCCCAATAAGGATATACATACAAATTTGAATAAACATTATAAAATAAATAATTAGTGTGATCGTTGAATTTGTTTTCCATTTAAAAGTAGCTCATCAATAAAATAAGCACTCCACTGTTAATGGAAATTCCCAACGACCCGAGACATTTCAAACTTAACAAGTTTAAATTATTATACATGATATTTAAAATTAATGGTATATTTCGGTTTCGATAATAATATGATATTTTTATTTTTCAAATTTGTATCTAATATCATTGATTATAGAATAGACTATTCTATAATCAATGCTAATATCTAATAGATGATAAGGATGATGGGGGGGGGGGGTCGCGAAATGATTGACCATATTTTATACCTATTTTGGGGGGCGCGACACTAAAAAGGTTGAGAAACGATGGTCTACAGAATAGATGATTATTATATGATTTAAATTTTGTGGTAGGTATAACAATATTATTAATATATTTGTCTCCATTAGTCAATTGGCGAGTAAAAATAATTTTCTGTCATTAGTTAAAATTTTTTGCAATTATTTGTAATCTATTATAATTTTAAATATTATTCTAAATTAAAATTTCCATCCTATTGTTTATTACTCATCCTCATAACTATATTTAGCCATACATTGGTTTAATTATTAGTGTTTTTACTTTATTACTATATTAATATAGTATATTTATATATTAATATTAATATCAATTGACAATACGTACATTTGGACCGTTTAGATTATTGTTTGACTAATTATGTATTCTGTACTGGCCATCAATTTAATTATTTAATTCCTATACATTCTATTATTATATTATATTTACGGTTTTAGAAATCCCTTGGTTATTATAATATATTCTCAACAATATTATTAATATTATTGCATTTATATTATATCATAAAATATATACACAAACGGATCTAAACCAGTGGGGACAGTCTTTATAGGGGTATTTTGTGTATAAGATATTTCGTAGGCGCAAATTTGACATGTTAGAAATATGGGTTAACATTTTAAACATTGGTCCTTTAGGTTTATGTACAACTGTCTAGTGTGTATAAAGTTTTTAATATAATATAATTTTTCAATTGAAAACAATATTTTGAGATTTCATCACTTATGAATTTGGACTATATAGTAATACTATTTTAAAATAAATTCTCAAATTTATGTTTAATTCGTTTACTTTAAATTTTTATTACACATAACATTTTCAAAAATATTAGCTATTATATACCCATACCATTCTATAATATTATATTATATTATTATAATATAGCTTTCGCTACCAAGTTCAAAACAAAGTTCAAATTAATTTAGTTACTTAAATTAAGTTGTATGAGTGAATATATGTGGGTTAAATTATTTGTTTGTTTGTTTGAATTATTATGAATAATATATTATTTACATTAATAGTATTTTTGGTAGCTCATGGTTTAAATGCATCAATCAATAATTGCATGTCTAATAATTTATCTAACTGAAATATAACAAAATCACAGCAATGCAGAACATTAATTATGATGTTAAGATTGAACTTTGTATAAACATTTGTTAATAAATGTTGCTATGATATAGCAAATATTCCCTGTTGGATAGACAAAGACAGAACATGTGGGTTGGGTAAACATCCTCTTTAATAACCTATGTAGTTGTGCATTATAGTAAATTAATTCTTATTTTACTATTAAAATATTAAAAAGTTTATTATCTATGGGCACATTGCATACCTATAATATAATTTAATATGAAATTATGAAGGAAGCAGAACATTTTTTTATAATATGTCCATTATTATAATTGAATTTTTAATATTAATAATTTATAATACTTACTTTATTTTAATATATGCAATACACCTTACACAGTAGTATTATTTTGATATTGCCCAATGTCTATAAATAAATATAAATAATATTTTTTATTTTATCAATTGAACCCATTTAAAATTAAGGTTAATTAATGCACTCAAAAGTAATAATTTATTATTTTAGTGTTAAACAAAATTCTGTTTCGTCCATTAGCCCAGTTATGCAGTATTTTAATTCTATTATCCGTCGTCGATTTTTGCGAAATTTCAATTTATACATTGAACATATGGACCTATCGCACCTATCTCTTAAAAATTTTAAATTGAAAACCTGACCAGAGATAATAAGTTTTCCCCATTTCCCTAAGATCCCTCTGATCTTAACCTTTGGTATTAGGATATTACAATTCAGAAGCATCATCCATGATTGGTACAAAATGGTGGTGTTCAGCTGTCTCATCCAAATCTAACGAACAAATGAACAATAATATTTTATTATATTAATTTAGAAGTTCTAAAACAATGTTGTCTGTTACTACATACTGCTGTAGTGCTGTCTGCTATGAACAATGGGCCTAAATTCCCTATGTCTTATTTCTAAAGTTCATTGTAAAATCATAAAAATAAAAATTATCAATATACGATCATTTATATTATTGTTTTGTAGTTTCTAAAATAAAAACTACAACTATTAATAAAATACTGATTTTAATATAAAATTCACGATTGGATTTGGTTAACTAAACATTTAGAAGGAGGAAAAAATCCCTCCTATTTCTATCACAATTTTAATATTAATATATTATGTATTGAATAATGATAACATAATTTCTGTTTTTTTCGTAGTGTATGTTTTTTCTTGGTTTTTTTCTTTGAATTTTTTTTTAATTAAAATAATTTTCATGTCAAAATTTGATGACTTCAAAATATAATTTAACTTTAAGCCTGCAGCTAGCAGCTAGTCAATTGTAGTTTTATATTTTTATTTTTAACTTTTTTAGGAATTGGTAGGTTCCTAGATACTAGAATATGATTTAAATATATTTAAATTTGTATTATATTTTGTTTTACTACTGTACCTATAAACTAAATTTTAAGAAATAAAACTAAGAAACAATATTTTGGGTTCACATTTAAAAAAAAAAAAAATAGTTATTTTGCTTATAAATTTGTATAACATAATTGAAACATTGATATTAACAGTATTAAAATATGTATTTCTTTTACAATTTTTATATTTAGGTTTTATAAACAAATTAAGCTAGTAGGCTGCATACAATTTACTATTTTCAATAGTTATTTAGGCTAACAAACATTTTAAGAATTTGTATGTAGTTTTTTTTTTTAACAAATAATTGATTGGATAATAAAAAATCTTATAATTTTGTATGGAATACATTTAATCCGTTAACCTCTAAATATAATATAATAACTTATATTAACATTTCTAAATTATGAAATAATTGTAGAACAGGTAATTCTTACCTACCAAATAATCATATATTCTCAATTTTAATAATTTTAATGTTGTACAAATATTAGTTTGATTGGTACCGTAAGTTTATTACCAGTACTTGAATTGAAAAAAAAACCTATATAATTGTGTTCTAAAAACTTTAAAATTCTACAGTTACTTATACATTTGAACATTATTGAAAAAAGGGGATACTTGGTTCTTTTGTATTCTAGCCTAAGTCAAGCACTGTTTATTACAATTTTTATATTGTCATAAATCGTAATATAAATTTAATGTACACCTTAAATAATTTTCAAGACAAAATAAAATTACCAATAAATTAGTTTTTAATTGTATTTAGGTATAATAAAAGTTTATAATGCATACATTTTTTAAAACTGTTAAATTAAATTAAATTTGTTATTAATAATTTATTATTATTTTTAGTTCAAGATGGGAGACTGTTTCAGTTCTTCAGACAGGGTTGAACCATCTTCACCCGATGCAAAAGTATGTAATACAATATTAAACATTGGTATGGCCAGATTTTTACAGCGAGTGTTACTCAAGACTGTCATATTTTTAATAAGAGCCTTGAAAATAATTTGTATTCATTTTATAATATAATAATGTTAGAAACAATAATAAATATTATGTACTATACTCATGCTGACACTAATGACACACACCATTGATTAATTATTAATTGTATAATTAATTGATGCATTCACATAGTAATAAAATATTTTTGTTCACTTCTATATTAACATTTATAACAAATTTTGGTTTTTTAAATAAGTAATCAAAAAACTGTAAAAGTCAATTTAGAGCTTTCCCCCTGCTGTATCCCTTTGGTCCTTGAAGAAGTTAGTGGTGGAATTATAATTAAGATTCTGAATGAAACCTAGTCAGAAGTACAATATTATTTTTTAATATTTCTTTTTATACTTTTTCATTATTATTCAAATAATGTGCAACAGAAAAATTAGTCATCATATAATAACTAAATACTAGTTTGTTAAAATTACAGTTTCTGTGAATTTTGCCATTCTACCATTTTTTTAGTTTTTTATATTCCAAGGGAAGATTTTTGAGAATATCAATAAATGAGCTAAATAAAGTACCAAGTATATTCAATTTTCTACCGAAAGCATACCCTATTCGGTGTAATCTGATCATTATTCCCACCCGATAAAGTATCTTCAGACTTCTAAAAACATTAAAATCAAATATCAATGTGAAATGTTAACAATTGAAAACCTGTAAAAAAAAATTGTTTGTATGCATATTCATGAGTATGTCATAAAACATAAAATTTCAACTTAAAATATTAAAAATCAAAATATTTGTGTTAAAATTTATGATAAAATCATATAAAATTTATTCAATTTTACTAAAAATTCGAACTTTAGAAGTTTCAAAATATTGGAATGGTTGATTTACAAAATATTTTGTAAAAAAGTTAAATAGTATATGAGTATATGCTTCTATAAAATTTTCAAATTGTTAAACCCAAAATCGCAGGTAATATTAAACATTTTTGGAAAAAATTTCAAAGCTCTATATTTAGCTAGAAATGTAGCCACGTGTGTATTACCTATGTGAATACTTAATAAAATATTCAAGTTCTTACAATCAAAACTTAATTAGTCATCACATAATAAAAACATTTAAAATAATGGAAACCGTAATTTTGCTGATTTTTTACCAGTTTTTGGTGGTTTTTCTTCTCCTAAAGAAAACATTTTGAGAAATTCAAAAAATTAGCTATATTTAGTCTTTATTATAATTTAATAATTAATATTCTATTTACCCTTATTGTGATTTTAAATTAAATCTAAATTTATTTATTTTGTAATATATTCATATGTAAATAAAAATTAAAAATCATATATTATATTTTTTTTTTATAGGCCAATTTTAAAGGTCCTGTAAAAGGAAGATCTTGCACGGATTGTTCATTTTTGGTTCTTTTT
Source organism: Eriosoma lanigerum (assembly GCA_013282895.1). Classification (NCBI taxonomy): domain Eukaryota; kingdom Metazoa; phylum Arthropoda; class Insecta; order Hemiptera; family Aphididae; genus Eriosoma; species Eriosoma lanigerum. The sequence goes on from CM023359.1 coordinate 24,836,074, forward strand.
TTATTTGTACTTATATCTGTGGTAAATAACTATATTTTTAGAATAAAATAATACGTGAAAAAATTTACCTTGATATAAAGTGCATTCATTTATGTTATAATTAGTTTGGATTGGTCATATATTGTACAATGAATGGTGATATTAATCGTCTGTTTTATGGTTTTGATGAATGCGGTGATATTTGTGGATTTAAAAATAAAAATCTTGATCCAAAATTTTGTAGTGGTAAAGACATGACAAATAAACCGTAAGTTTATTATAATATTAAATTTATCATAAAATGTTTAATTAATGTACATTGTTTTTAGATTCTTAAAAATTGACGCTCCAATTTATAAAATAGCTGATTTAAAATATGTAAAACGAGAATGTGTAGAAAGGTGTACTGATTATAAGGATTAGTATGTATTGACTATTATTTATTTTCTTAGATAATTTTTTTAAATGTTTTATTGATTTCTATAAATGAAATCATGTTTTGTTTTGTTTTTTCATGGGTATTTTTAATTTATAATTTTAGTCAAGAATTCTTACACAGATGTATACCAAAAGGAAATGAAACAATCATAAATAATATTTTGACAAATTCAAGTATTGGAAGCATTTTTCAAGTAATTTTTGTTAAAATTCACTTGTATAATATATGATAATTCATTTTTATAACTTGATATTACTAAGTAGTGTTGGACGAACAATATTAATATTATTAATTTATGTATATGCTTTCAACATCGATATTGTAAATAGAATTGTTGTATATGTTATTGTTGAGAAATTTTTCAAATTATCTTTACAGCATATTCTGAAATATTTGGTCTAATAATTTAAATGGTTCAAACGTTAAATTGTTGACAATAACAGTTATTTAAAATTTATAAATATATACCTATTATTTTAGTTCTGAGTTCATAGTAACATGATACATTTTTTTTATATAATTAATATTTTCCAAAAATATTTTAACAAGACAAGAGCCTTTTGGCGTTCTAACTCTAATATGTTATTGTTAGGTCATGTAGAAAATACTGATACTTTACTATTTTAATGGTTATTTTAAAATTGTATACAGGGTAATTTTTTATTTGGATTCACTGTATATCTTTGAAAATATAAGAAGTTTTTGTAAGTTATTTTTAAAAAAAAGTTTTTGTTCTGTTTGTTATTTTTTCACAGTTAATATAAATATTATTTATATTATAAATACATCCTATCTACCTTTTATGGTAAAACAATAACAATATTTTATTTTCAAATGGAAACATATATTTTAAATAAAAAATTCTTAAAAAAAATATTTTATAGAATTTTTTGTTTGGTTTGGGAAATCTGATTATTATTTCCTGAGTAATTAATGTTCTAAAATATAGATGGGAAGAGTATATGGTAATAACTATCTAATAATCGATGTTAATATTCTGATACAACATACTCATGTCTATACTTTGGAAATATTAATCAGTAGTTTAGGTTGCTTGCTGGCAATCTATTTGGCTCAACGAAATAATATTCATGTTAGGGCGCCATTGGGCTCTTGGTAAGCGAGTCTATGGTTCGCATGTGTTAAAAAAAAGTACCTATTATTTAATATTTTATTAAATTTCATTGTTGATAGTAAATTTTATAATTAATAATAATTATAATATATATTAAATTAATAAGAAATTGTATTAAATTATTGTTATTTATTATTTTCTTTCAATATGTAAATTTGTTGGTATCCAATTCATTATAATTCACTGGTATTAGCATTGATTATAAAATAGACATAAATTATAGTCTATTCTATAATCAATGGTATTAGGATATAATTTTGGATATCAATGTTTAAAAATATATTGTTGTTCAACACTATTATTATAAGTAGGGCTGGAATTTCGATACACTCTGCATTTTTATCTAAAGGTTGCTGTGTGATGCTCACAAATCTGTTACATGTACTTTTGAATAAGAATAAGAAAATTTATTTTGCATTTTTTAGTTTTTAGGGTATTTTTAAAAGTTTTAGAACATGGAGTGTTTGGATACAAAATATGTATTTTAAATTTTATTTTAAAAGTTTTACATACCAACATGATTCTTATATAAATATGAGTATAACAAAAAATAAAGTAAGCACTCGTTAGTTGTAATATATTGTCGGACAACTGCTGAAATGTCAAAAACTCAAAACATAGATAACGAGCAGCTACGTCTACATTTATGATGAAAAATTAAATATTTTTGTACTTTGTATGATATTATATAATTTTGATAATATTTTTTATGGGCTATTTTCGGATTTTATTCTGCTTTTTTGAGTTCTTCAAGTAATTTTTGCATTTTTCTAAAGGAATTTTCAGGGTTTTTTAGGGCATTAAAATCCCAGCCCTAATTATAAATATTTACTTTTGAAGATAGATATATTTTAAATTGTAAATTAAATGAAGACAAGTTGTGATATAATATTGTATAATATAGGAAATTACTCAAGATTTACAACATACCAAGTGGGATATAATATATCTTTGTATATTTGCTTTTAGTAAGTTGTTTATATGTATATATTTATACAAATTATATAAATGTTTATTAGAAATATAATTATTTAGTATGTATTTTAAACATACATTTATATTATTATATTTGCTAACCATACTCATTACATATAAAAACAGTAAGATAACATTAAATTATATTCTTTTAAAATTTATATTTTTGTATATTTATATTTGATTTTTAAATATTAAATATCAATTTTGTATTTTGGTTATTTCCAGTTACATCGCTTGTCATTGTATTTTTGATAAGATTTATAGCTGGTATAGTTGTTTGGTTTGTACTTATTGGTGTTGTTGTGGTCAGTATTTCAACTTCTATTTTCCTATGGTAAATTTTCATGTTAAACAAAAATTACATTGCATATATCATAATAAAATCAATATAATTTTTATACTATACAGGATTACTTGGAAGCAAAAGTCAGATTATGAAATTAAAGACCAAATTGTGCAAAGAGATGTAAATACATACTTTGCGTTTGCACTAATTGCTACAATATCTACAGTCAGTATAAAGATGTTGTTATATTTTGATTTACATTTATTATTATTATTATTATTTTTAGATAATTATCTTGTTAA